>BPLR01003774.1:0-18608 GCA_021605095.1 Caerostris extrusa
ATCAGATCCTAGATGGGGTAGCAACAAGTAAAGCTCATTGGTGAGTTTCGCACCTGCGCACTGAGGGTTCATCCAGGACTTCAAGAAGATAGGTAAGAAAGAGAAGATGAAGTATTGGAAATAGTCGCCATTGCAGGACAGTTGTTGTTTTCAAATTGTGGAGGCGGTTCACACTTTTTCAGTAATTTTAAAACAATTTAAATTTACCTACATTTTTTTCATATTTATTGAATTCATATTCAATAAACATAATTTTTTAACATAATTTAATAAACATAATTTTTAAATTTTTTTGTGTATGAATTTATTTTAATTAGATATTATTTTTTAAATGGATTGACGTAGTTTTGGGGAACAATAAATAAGCTAATTTCAAATTTAAAGTAAGGAAAAAATATTTAGGGGCCACATGTCATTATAGAGAAGTTGTTGTCGATATGACGCCATTAAAATCAAACCTCCTCTTTTTTTATATCCCTACATTATTACTATTATAAAGTAAGATTTTTTAATTTTAATTTAATTTTAAATACATTTAAATTCTATTAAATATATTTATTGAATTCATAATAATTATTAATAATATTTATTTAAATTAAAAAGCTTTTCATTTAAATAATTTATTTTATTTTTGCTTTTTTTTATCTACTGATTAGATTAATTAGATTTCCTTTTAATTAGATTGAAGTAGTTTATTGAACAATAAATAAAATAATTTTAAATTTAAAGTAAGAAAAAATATTTAGGGACTCTGAACACATGTCATTATAGAGAAGTTGTTGTCAATAAAAGATGAGAATCAACGCCGCCATTAAAATCAAAGCTAGTCTTTTTCTTTAAATAGCTACATTATTGCTATTATAAAGTAAGATTTTTAGTTTTTAATTTAACTTTAAATATATTTAAATTTTATTAAATACATTTATTGAATTCATAATAATTAATAATAATATTTATTTAAATTAGAAAAGCTTTTTATTTAAATATTTTTTTAAATACATTTTACGTTTGCTGGGTTTTTTTTTTTTTTTTTTTTTGTCTACTTATTGATTACTAAGATTTCCTTTTTTTAATTTAATAGAAATAGTTTGCTTAATAATAAATAAACTAATTTCAAATTTAACATAAAGAAAAAAAAAACAGATTTAGGGACTTGAACACGTGCCATTACAGAGAAGTTGTTGTCAACAAAAAGTTGAGGGAGAATGCCGCCATTAAAATCAAGCATCCTCTTTCTTTGCCTCCCTGCATTATTGCTTATAAAGTAAGATTTTTAATTTTTAATTTAACTTTAAATACATTTAAATTTTATCAAATACATTTATTGAATTCATAATAATTAATAATAATATTTATTTAAATTAGAAAGGCTTTTATTTAAATATTTTTTTTTACATTTTACGTTTGCTTTTTTTTTTTTTTTTTGGATTTACTGATTAGATTACTAAGATTTCCTTTTCAATTTAATAGAAATATTTTATTGGACAATAAATAAACTAATTTCAAGTTTAATGTAAGAATAAAAGATTAAGGGCTTGAACACATGTCATTACAGAGAAGTTGTTGTCATCAAAAGATGAGGGAGATGGCCGCCATTAAAATCAAACGTGCTCTTTCTTTAAATCCCTACATTATTGCTTATATAGTAAGATTTTTAATTTTTAATTTAACTTTAAATGCATTTAAATTTTATTAAATATGTTTATTGAATTCATATTAATTTATAATAATATTTAGTTAAATTAAAAAGCTTTTCATTTAAATAATTTATTTTAATTACATTTTACATTGTTTTTTTTTTTTTTTTTTTTTTTTTTTTTTTTTTTTTTTTTTTGATCTACTGATTAGATTACTATGATTTTCTTTTAATTTAATAGAAATAGTTTGTTGAACAATAAATAAACTAATTTCAAATTTAACGTAAACAAAAAACAGATTTAGGGGCTTGAACACAGGTCATATAGAGTTGTCGACATTATCATTATAGAGAAGTTGTTGTCAATAACAGATGAGGGAGACGGCCGCCATTAAAATCAAACCTCCACTTTCTTTAAATCTCTACATTATTGCTATTATAAAGTAAGATTTTTAATTTTTAATTTAACTTTAAATACATTTAAATTTTAATAAATATTTTATTGAATTCATAATAATTAATAATAATATGCTTACATTAAAAATGTTTTTATTTTTAATTTAGCCTAAAATTCATTTCAATTTTATTTAATATGTTAATTGAATTCATAACAATTAATAATAATACTTATTTAAATTAAAAATGCTTTTATTTAAATAATTTATTTTAATTACATTTTACTTTTTTTTGGATCTACTGATAAGATTAATTAGATTTCCTTTTTAATTTAATAGAAATAGTTTGCTGAACAATAAATAAACTCATTTCAATTTAACGTAAGGAAAAAAAAAATTTAGTGGCCTAAAATCAAATTTCCTTCCTTTAAATGCCTACATTATAAAACAAAGTTTTTTTATTTTTAATTTAATTTTAAGTACATCTAAGTTTTTTAATAAATATTTTATTGAATTCATAATAATTAATAATAATATGCCTACATTATAAAACAATTTTTTTATTTTTAATTTAACTTTAAATACATTTAAATTTTATTAAATATATTTATTGAATTCATAATAATTAATAATTAATATTTATTTAAATTATCAATGCTATTCATTTAAATAATTTATTTTAATACATTTAACTTTGGCTTTTTTTTGGATCTATTGATTAGATTAGTTAGATTTCCTTTTAATTTAACAGAAATAGCTTGTAGAATAATAAATAAACTAATTTACAATGCAACGCAGGGAAAAAAAGACATAGGGTCTTGACCGTATCCCAGTATATCGAATTTGTTGTCAACAAAATTCATGGTGGACTCTGCTATTAAAATCAAATCTCATCTTTCTATCAATGCTTATCAACTGCTTTTACAAAATAAAATTTTTTTTATTTTTTAAATTTATTTTTGAACTTATTTCAATTAAATTAAATACTTTTATTGTATTCATAATATTTAATCATAATATTTATTTAAATTTAAAAAAGTTTTTCTCTTAAATAATTTATTTTAATTTCATTTAATTTTTGCATTATTATATAAATTTAATCAATTAGATTTTATTAATTAGATTACGGATTTGATAAACTAGATTTTATTTTTAATTTAACAGAAATAGTTTGTAGGACAATAAAAAATTCTCGAGAAACTGGCAATATATTGAAAATAAGAAAATTTATTGGCAAGTTTATTTTATGATACATTTTTAAGAGATAAACATATTTTTAAAAAATACATTTTTTAAAGTTGTTTTTAATAGTTTATAATCCAAGTAACTATAAGATTATATTAGATCTTATGTGGGTAAGTTTATTTTTTATTGTATTTCATTAAAATAACTGATTAAATTAATTCATTATTTTGCAATTAAAAAACATTTCAGTTGTTTAGAAAAATACTGTTTGCAAATAAAAAATTTAATCAGTGTTTCTTGGACTTAATTCACAAAAAACATCACTTTCAACATTAATATCAACAAAATGGTAGTTAATTATATTCAATTATGAATTTACTATATTTTCTTCCAGTAGTAAGGAATGTTTTTTTATTTTGAATACAAAAGTACAAAATGAAAGTAAGTGGTTATATAGTGATTTATAAGTTAACATAAGTTATAATTTATAAGTTAGTTATAATAAGTGGTTATAAATTTCAGATTATATAGTGGATAAAAATTCTCGGCAAACTAATGTACTATTGAAATTAAGAAAATTTGAATACAAGTTTATTTTACAATACATTTTTAACGATAAACATATTTTTAAACAATACATGTTTTTAAAGTTGAGTGTAATAGTTTTATAAATCCAAGCAACTATAAGATAATTATATTCAATCTTATGTGAATAAGTTAATTTTTATTTTTATTTCTTTATAACAATGATTAAATTAAGTCATTATTTTTTGCAAGTAAAAAGCATTTCAGTTGTTTTGAAAAATACTATTTGCAAATAAAAAATTTAATCAGAGTCCATGGATTTAATTCACAAAAATCATCCCTTTCAACATTAACATCAACAAAATGTCGTAGTTAAATGTATTTAATAATAAAGTTATGATATTTTTTCCAGTAGTAATGAATGATACTTTTATTTTGAACACAAAGTTACTTCTCATTGTGGAAACCTTTTGCATTATTTATCTTACTGTCAATACTATTTTTGCATTATTTTATTGCACAAAGAAATTTAATTATTTATGTGGAATTTTCATCGTTTTGTATATTATACGTAAAACACTTTATTGCTTAATAAAAACAATTAATTCAAAAATGCTGTAAACAGTGAGATATTTTTATTTAGGTAATGTAAAAAGTACATTAATACATTTCTTATCCTTAAACTTAAAAAATAAAAGGTTATGAATTTCTTTACTTATCCAGAAGCAAATAATACAAATTGGTTATGAAATTTTCAGTTACCAGCTGTATACACTATAAATTATATTTTTCAAATATAATTTAATTCTATCTTAAATACATGTATAAGTGGGAAATGAATTCGTTAAAAAAATGTCAAAAGTAAAAAAAAGGGAGGGGATTGTACTGAATTCTTCGATTACAACTCTACAGTAATACAGAAATGGGTATTAAAATGAGAAGATGCTATAAGCAATATATATATGATATGATGCTTATAGCATCTTCTAACTTTATGCATATAAGATAACTTTAAACATATAAGTTTTGTCTTCTAACTAACTTTCTAACTTAATTTCTATGTTATATAGAAATTAAGTTAGAAATTAAATATCCACAATCATTAAGCAAATTAATGTGTTCACCTTCAATATTTTACTTAAAAGAATAAAAATTACAAAATTATTTTTATTTCACAGAAAAAAAAGATCACAAAGATTTCAAAACATTTAAATGCAAACACTCCTTTAATTCTAAAATATTTTTCTTTTGAAAATATTTTAAGTAATATTTTTAGTAATAAATTTAAAGATTTTTAGCTTAAAAATATTTCGATTCGATAAAAATAACTTACATCTTTCATTAAATCTTAACACAAAATGAAAAAAAAAAAAAACTATTAAACAGATAAACTCAGTAAGATTTTTTTTTCAAATAAAGGCAACCGTAGTTATAAAATAATCTTTAACTTCCACATTTTTAAAATGTAAGTTCATAATATATATATATATATATATATATATATGAACATTCTCCCGGCCCTGTGAGATTTATCACACTTTTACAAAATATATTTATTTTAGATCGATTTGCTAAAGCTAAGTGAAAGAGTTGAGAAACAAATAACGCACTAGTAAAATAAATATTTTTAATGATTTCATTTTTTTTTATTTCATTATATTTATATATTTATTATATTTAATTTGTAGTGTTATATATTTCTTTACAATGTACGTTTAGTATCGTTTATATTATCTATATTTACATGTAAGATTAATTTTAAACAGAAAATTAATTACTAATTATGTTTCAATTTTTCAGTATTTATTTTATAGTGGCCAAAGTAGTGAAAAACAATGTATTAAAAAATACATTATGCGTGCATCCATATATTTAAAATTAATTGTCGAAATTATGAGAAAAAATTAACTTTGAATTTAAAATAATATTCTTGCAAATATATGACAGATATTGCCTTTTTTATTTATGAGTTTACAGTTATGTTTTTCGCTGAATAATTAAATTATATTCTGCGAACTTGTGTTTGTGTGTGTGATTACTTTTTCTAAATAAATGTTGAATTTTAGTTTTAATAAGGAAATCACCAGGATTATAAATATTTATAATGTTCTACATACGATAAAAAGAAAATTCAACCAAAAGTTATTGAATTCAGTGTTAAAAATAAAATTTATTAACAATTGGAAATATATATATATATATTTATATTTAATTCTCTCTTTTTTTATTCAATATTGCTTAGTATTTAAGCTGCGCCAAGATTATTGCCTTATTGATTACGACTACTTCTACGGTTGGTAAAGAGGAAATAATATTCCATCGCCAACATAGAGCGCAAAATAAAAAATATGGTAACCGTGTGCATGATGTGTTGTAGGGTTGCATTGACAGATGCGCATTTGATTTGAGAACGCTGTAAACTGTGGTGCCGGATTAGTTTTGTTTTGACAGAATTGTATTTTCACTGTTCTGTATATTCTCCTCTCTGCAATTTTAGAACTGGAGATTGGTAAGTTTCCTTTTACTTGTCTGGAAAGTTTGCTTAGCTTCTGTGTTTTGTTAAAAATGTATGTGAAATAACGAAATTGATGAAATATGTAAAATCACAGTATTGATTTTGTGTAGTAATGACAACGATTAAATAGGTGTAGCAACAGCATTGAAGTATGTCGCAGACAAGTAGCAATATTTTGAAAAGCAAATCTGTTCATTGTAAAGATCAAGTGCTTATTAATACAGTAGCAGCCATTGAAAAAAATCACTATGTTCAAAAAAGCGTGATGTAACTGATGAATATATCAAATGTTTGTGACTTTTTTAAAATATATATATTATATATATATCACTGTATGAGGTGAGGTGTACTGCAAAATCGTTCTATAGTTCGACTACTCAGTGTGCAGAAAATTGGCTTGACAGATTCAAACAGAGCGGCGTAATAGAGATGAAAACTATGGAGTATTTACTTACAATAAAAATCATTTTGATTTTAATAAATAATAACCTATTAACAAAAGAAAGAAATCGAACAAAAGATTCTGCGGTTACTATTAAGCCTTTTTCTTTCAGAATTGATTTGGACAGTGCGCATCTGATGAGCATCCCAAACAAATAATTGATTCCACACAATCAATAATCGGACGATAAGAAATAATTAAAATTTATTAATATTTATTCACGTAGATATAATTGAGCTGACAGAGCTCAAAATAAATAATTAAAACTGCTAGTTAAATTTAGTAAGCAATTCTTATCCAATTATTTAATTATTGATAAAGTGTATATATCATTTATAATATTTATCTATTGTTATTGTTTTTCATTGTTATTATTTTTCGTACCGTTTATTTTCTATATAATTTTGCAAATATTATAGTTATTATTTCGATTATTATTTACTGCGATGCTTTAGCTTTTTCGATGAGCAACGTTCGCATTTTATTCCTTCTAACGAAAATTTATTTAGAATCCTTTATCAAATCAGTTAACTGTGTCTGTCACAAAAGTTGTATTTTTATTTAAAAAAAAAAAAAAAACATTTTTATGCGGCTATTTTTTTAAATTGGTTTTTCCCCAAAAGTCAATTATAAAGATGATATAACGATAATTTAACAGATATATAAGGATCAATAAAGATAAATGATAATTAAATTTTTAATGCCTTTTACTTTTAAAATTATTTCTTTAAAAATCTTTGGTAGTGGCTTATATTGCTTAATTATTACTTTAAAATCAAAGTGAACTTTACCTCACATGTTTTATAAAAATTCCATACAATTAATGTGCCTAAAATAATTTTGTACATTTTAAATATGTGATCAACAAGAATATATGGTTGCATAAAAGAAAATAATGGATTAAATTTATTTAGAGAAGACATTAATAACAATCATAAACACATTCTGCCATATTTTGTCCTATCTAATTCACTTGAAACTTCTTGCATATTCTTATGAAAAATTTGTAGGTAAACTCAATACTTTTAAATATATCTACCTTAAATCTTTTTTCCTTCCATAGTTCTTAAATATTGAATGAAAATTTAAATAAATGAAAAATTAAAATAACCAGAAATAATCTCTTACATAAATAACGAACAATATTCATAGCATAGCCTTGCAAGATCTTTTTTTATTTATTACAGCTTAATTAATTTTAAATTGTGCGCCTTATTTACATTAAGAAAGAAATAAAATTTATTTACTACTTGTTTTTAAAAAAAGAGGCACATTTAGGTTTATGTAATGTGTAGAGTAAATACTTATACCTTACGTCACATATTTTATAAAAATTCTTTTTACAATTAATGTGTCTAAAAATAATTTTGTACATTTTAAATATGTGATCAACAAAAATATATGGTTGTATAAAGAAAATAGTGGATTAAATTTATTTAGAGAATACATTAATAACCTGGAACATTAATAACAATCATAAACACATTCTTCCATATTTTGTCCAATCTAATTCACTTGAAACTTCTTGCATATTCTTATGAAAAATTTTCAGGTAAACTCAATACTTTGAAATATATCTACCTTAAATCATTTTTCCTTCCAAAGTTTTAAATATTGAATGAAAATTTAAATAAATAAAAAATTAAAATAACCAGAAATAATCTCTTATATAAATAAAGGACAATATTCATACCATAGAAAATCTTTTTGTTCTTTACAACTTAAATAATTTTATATTGTGCGTCTTGTTTACATTAAGAAAGAAACAAACATTTTTTATTACTTGTTTTTTTGAAAAGGCACATTTAGTGTTTATGTAATGCGTAGAATAAATACTTACTTTCTTAATCAATTTAGATAAAAAATTTCACTTTTTAATTAAATTTTTAATACCTTTTATTTTGAAATTATTTCTTTAAAAACCTTGGTTCCGGCTTATATTGCTTAATTATTGCTTTAAAAGCAAAGTGAACCTTATCTCACATATATTATAAAAATTCCTTATAATTAATGTGTCTAAAATAATTTTGTACATTTTAAATTTGTGATCAACAAGAATATATTGTTGTATAAAGAAAATAATAGATTAAATTTATTTAGAGAAGATATTAATAACCTGGAGCATTAATAACAATCATAAACACATTCTGTCATATTTTGTCCACTCTAATTCACTTGAAACTTCTTGAATATTCTCATGAAAAATTTTAGGTAAACTCAATACTTTGAAATATATCTACCTTAAATCATTTTTTTCTTCCAAAGTTTTAAATATTGAATGAAAATTTAAATAAATAAAAAATTAAAAATAACCAGAAATAATCTCTTATATAAATAATGGACAATATTCATAGCATAGCATTGTAAGATGTTTTTATTCTTTACAAATTAAATAATTTTAAATTGTGCGTCTTATTTATATTAAGAGAGAAAAAAACTTTTTTACTACTTGTTTGTAAGAAAAAGACACATTTAGTGTTTATGTAATGTGTAGAATAAATACTTATTTTCTTAATCAATTTAGATAAAAAAATTCTCTTTTTAATTAAATTTTTAATACCTTTTATTTTTTGAAATTATTTCTTTAAAAACCTTTGGTTCCGGCTTATATTGCTTAATTATTGCTTTAAAAGCAAAGTGAACCTTATCTCACACATATATTATAAAAATTCCTTATAATTAATGTGTCTAAAATAATTTTGTACATTTTTAAATTTGTGATCAACAAGAATATATTGTTGTATAAAGAAAAATAATAGATTAAATTTATTTAGAGAAGATATTAATAACCTGGAGCATTAATAACAATCATAAACACATTCTTCCATATTTTGTCCTATCTAATTCACTTGAAACTTCTTGCATATTCTTATGAAAAATTTATAGGTAAACTCAATACTTTTAAATATATCTACCTTAAATCTTTTTTTCCTTCCATAGTTTTTAAATATTGAATGAAAATTTAAATAAATGAAAAATTAAAATAACCAGAAATAATCTCTTACATAAATAACGGACAATATTCATAGCATAGCCTTGCAAGATCTTTTTATTTTTTACAGCTCAATTATATTTAAATTGTGCGCCTTATTTACATTAAGAAAGAAATAAACTTTATTTACTACTTGTTTTTTAAAAGAGGCACATTTAGGGTTTATGTAATGTGTAGAGTAAATACTTATACCTTACGTCACATATTTTATAAAATTCTTTACAATTAATGTGTCTAAAAATAATTTTGTACATTTTAAATATGTGATCAACAAAAATATGTGGTTGTATAAAAGAAAATAGTGGATTAAATTTATTTAGAGAATACATTAATAACCTGGAACATTAATAACAATCATAAACACATTCTTCCATATTTTGTCCAATCTAATTCACTTGAAACTTCTTGCATATTCTTATGAAAAATTTTTAGGTAAACTCAATACTTTGAAATATATCTACCTTAAATCATTTTTTCCTTCCAAAGTTTTAAATATTGAATGAAAATTTAAATAAATAAAAATTAAAATAACCAGAAATGATCTCTTATATAAATAAAGGACAATATTCATACCATAGAAAATCTTTTATTCTTTACAACTTAAATAATTTTATATTGTGCGTCTTATTTATATTAAGAAAGAAACAAACATTTTTTATTACTTGTTTTTGAAAAAGGAACATTTAGTGTTTATGTAATGCGTAGAATAAATACTTATTTTCTTAATCAATTTAGATAAAAAATTTCTCTTTATAATTAAATTTTAATTCCTTTTATTTTTGAAATTATTTCTTTAAAAACCTTGGTTCCGGCTTATATTGCTTAATTATTGCTTTAAAAGCAAAGTGAACCTTATCTCACATATATTATAAAAATTCCTTATAATTAATGTGTCTAAAATAATTTTGTACATTTTAAATTTGTGATCAACAAGAATATATTGTTGTATAAAGAAAATAATAGATTAAATTTATTTAGAGAAGATATTAATAACCTGGAGCATTAATAACAATCATAAACACATTCTGTCATATTTTTGTCCACTCTAATTCACTTGAAACTTCTTGCATATTCTTATGAAAAAAATTTTAGGTAAACTCAATACTTTGAAATATATCTACCTTAAATCATTTTTTCCTTCCAAAGTTTTAAATATTGAATGAAAATTTAAATAAATAAAAAATTAAAATAACCAGAAATAATCTCTTATATAAATAATGGACAATATTCATAGCATAGCATTGTAAGATGTTTTTATTCTTTACAAATTAAATAATTTTAAATTGTGCATCTTATTTATATTAAAGAGAAATAAACTTTTTACTACTTGTTTGTAAGAAAAAGACACATTTAGTGTTTATGTGTGTGTAGAAGTAAATACTTATTTTCTTAATCAATTTAGATAAAAAATTTCTCTTTTTAATTAAATTTTTAATACCTTTTATTTTTGAAATTATTTCTTTGAAAACCTTTGGTTCCGGCTTATATTGTTTAATTATTGCTTTAAAAGCAAAGTGAACCTTATCTCACATATATTATAAAATTCCTTATAATTAATGTGTCTAAAATAATTTTGTACATTTTAAATTTGTGATCAACAAGAATATATTGTTGTATAAAGAAAAATAATAGATTAAATTTATTTAGAGAAGATATTAATAACCTGGAGCATTAATAACAATCATAAACACATTCTGTCATATTTTGTCCACTCTAATTCACTTGAAACTTCTTGCATATTCTTATGAAAATTTTTAGGTAAACTCAATACTTTGAAATAATCATTTTTTTTCCTTCCAAAGTTTTAAATATTGAATGAAAATTTAAATAAATAAAAATTAAAATAACCAGAAATAATCTCTTATATATAAATAATTGACAATATTCATAGCATAGCATTGTAAGATGTTTTTATTCTTTACAAATTAAATAATTTTAAATTGTGCGTCTTATTTATATTAAGAGAGAAATAAACTTTTTTTTTTTACTACTTGTTTGTAAGAAATAGACACATTTAGTGTTTATGTAATGTGTAGAATAAATACTTATTTTCTTAATTAATTTATATAAAAAGTTTCTCTTTTAATTAAATTTTTATGTCTTTTACTTTTAAAATTATTTCATTAAAAACCTTTGGTTCCGGCTTATATTGCTTAATTATTGCTTTTTAAAAGCAAAGTGAACCATAACTGAAATAACTTATTAAAATTCCTTATAATTAATGTGTCTAAAATAATTTTGTACATTTTAAATTTGTGATCAACAAGAATATCTGATTGAATATTGGATTAAATTTATTTAGAGAAGTTATTAATAACCTGGATTTTCCCTGATACATTCATAAACCCATTCTGCCACATTTTATCTAATAATAATCAATCTAATAATCTATCCTTTTTCTCTAACTAATTCACTTGAAATTTCTTTTATATTCCTATGAAAAATTTGCAGATAAATACAATGCTTTTAAATATATCTACAATAAATTATTTTTCTTCTCTCATCACGGGGCCGGCTCCCCTCTCGTGGGGTCAGGGTTCAAAGTTCAATACACCCCACGTTGTAAACAGCTCTGTCAAGACAAGCGTCCATAAGGTGTCGCTATCTGGTGATTACCAGACAAATAAATCCCCACATAAATAATGAACAATATTCATAGCAGAGCACTGCAAAAGATCTCTTTATTCTTTACAACTTAAATAATTTTAGATTGTGCGTTTTATTTACACTAAGAAAGAAATAAACTTTTTTTTTTACTACTTGTTTTAAAAAAAGGCACATTTAGTGTTTATGTAATGTGTAGAATAAATACTTATTTTCGTAATTAATTTAGATAAAAAATTTCTGTTTTTAATTAAATTTTTTTATGCCTTTTACTTTTAAAATTATTTCTTTAAAAACTTTTTGGGGGCGGCACATATTGCTTAATTATTGCTTTAAAAGCAAAGTGAACCTTACCTCGCATAATTTATTAAAATTCCTTATAATTAATGTATCTGAAATAATTTTGTAGATTTTAAATTTATGATCAACAAAAATGTCTGATTAAATAAAGGAAAATAATGGATTAAATTTATTTTGAGAAGTCATTAATAACATGTATTTTTCCCTGATACATTCATAAACCCATACTGCCACATTTTATCTAATAATAATCAATCTAATAATACTACATATTTTATGATTGATTTATTTTTTGATGTGTAATGAAATCTAAATTTTACTTGTAATGATTTCCTTAAACCTGTCATTCAGGAAATTAAATTAAATTGCTTATTAAAAAATAAGTAGTAATATATGTCATATTACTACTTATTATTAAATAAGCAATTTAATTATTATATTACAGTTAGTATTAATAATATATGTCACATTACGATATATGATTTTATCGTAATATGACATATATATCATAATAATACATAATCATAGGTAATATTCTAATTCAATTTTATTTTTCTTTTAAATCAATGAAAACTGTAAAAACTAATAAAATAATAATATTAATAATAACTTATTTTTAATAATTAATAATAACTTATTTTTAAAAATTGCTGCAAATGTTCTCATTGTATTATTGTCTGTTTATTTTTATTTATTTATTATATGTATCTATTAATTATTTATGTATTTGTCTTTTTTGCCTTTAGGTTATAGATGTTCTCCCATCACAATTTATTTTGCGTAAAAATGCCAAGATGTCACGCTGATATTCGTTTTTTCCCAGTTCGAGGGAACATGGACCTCGATTTGCTGAGGCCACAAGAGATAGATCCACGTCCTGTTCTCCTTAAGGAAACGCACCTTATTGGATACTTAAAGAAGTGGTATTGTGCAGTTGTAGTCACGCTTTATCACAAAACAGATGATTCGAATTTGGATAATGCTTCTGCAGCGCAAAGTGAAGGTTTAGATGAAATGCAGCAGCACGATCTTCCAGACCCAATGTCTTCCGATCCTTCAAAAGACAAAAAGTCGGTCGTCCCAAGAGTTTGCTGTTGATAGTGCGAAAATTGAATTTGATAATGATCCCCACCAGACCCAAGGAACTTAAGTTCGATATAACGGCAACTGGATCTAAGGAACTCGTCAGACCCCAAGAATCTATTATCAAAGTCGGACCAGAGATTTCATCTGATGGAACTATTCGGGAGTTTAAAGTGACGATTCCATTTATGGTATATGTAAATGAAATCCCAGTCGTTTCTGGTAACTCCAGTTTTAACTCAGAATCTGAAAATGGGAAGGAACAAGACACAGAAGATCAAAACCCTGCAGTCAGCTCCCGATATATATGTAATGAAGAACTCTATCTTTTGCAACATGTGCGGTCAAAAGTGCAACGGCATGCCTGAACTGATTGCTCACGCGAAGTGAGGGAAATTTACTACTGGTTCTGATTCTGATTCTGATGAGTAAACTTTTTAAAATTATATAAACACTATTTTTCTTTTTTTACTTTTTATTTCTTGCCTTGGCATTACATAAAATTTTGAATGAATGTTTTTACAAATAATGTGTTTTGTCACTTATATGTCTTATTTCCGTAATATAACTTATCTCAATAAACAATGATATTATCTTTTATTATGTACATTATTTACGGTTGGTATGATTTTATTTTAATTATTAAGTAATGCTTGTGATTGTGTAAATGTAATCCTTTGTGCTCATTATTAGAGCAAAGGTTTATCTACCTTCTATCTATATTCTGTTAAGATTGTTCCTAATATAGTAACTAAAACAGGAGTAGAAAGAATAGGCGTTGCTCGTTTTCCTGCAAATACTACTGTAACGGAGAAATTATTTTTTTTCTTCGAATTCCGATGCAAGTTCTTCATCTGTTTTAACTTAGAATCTGAAAATGGGAACTTATATGTCTTATTTCCGTAATATAACTTATCTCAATAAACAATGATATTCTCTTTTATTGTGTACATAATTTACGGTTGGTATGATTTTATTTTAATTATGAAGTATTGCTTGTGATTGTGTAAATGTAATCCTTTGTGCTCATTATTAGAGCAAAGGTTTATCTACCTTCTATCTATATTCTGTTAAGATTGTTCCTAATATAGTAACTAAAATAGGAGTGGAAAGAATAGGCGTTGCTCGTTTTCCTGCAAATACTACTGTAACGGAGAAATTATTTTTTTCTTCGAATTCCGATGCAAGTTCTTCATCTGTTTTAACTTAGAATCTGAAAATGGGAACTTATATGTCTTATTTCCGTAATATAACTTATCTCAATAAACAATGATATTCTCTTTTATTGTGTACATAATTTACGGTTGGTATGATTTTATTTTAATTATGAAGTATTGCTTGTGATTGTGTAAATGTAATCCTTTGTGCTCATTATTAGAGCAAAGATTTATCTACCTTCTATCTATATTCTGTTAAGATTGTTCCTAATATAGTAACTAAAATAGGAGTGGAAAGAATAGGCGTTGCTCGTTTTCCTGCAAATACTACTGTAACGGAGAAATTATTTTTTCTTCGAATTCCGATGCAAGTTCTTCATCTGTTTTAACTTAGAATCTGAAAATGGGAACTTATATGTCTTATTTCCGTAATATAACTTATCTCAATAAACAATGATATTCTCTTTTATTGTGTACATAATTTACGGTTGGTATGATTTTTATTTTAATTATGAAGTATTGCTTGTGATTGTGTAAATGTAATCCTTTGTGCTCATTATTAGAGCAAAGATTTATCTACCTTCTATCTATATTCTGTTAAGATTGTTCCTAATATAGTAACTAAAATAGAGTGGAAAGAATAGGCGTTGCTCGTTTTCCTGCAAATACTACTGTAACGGAGAAATTATTTTTTTCTTCGAATTCCGATGCAAGTTCTTCATCTGTTTTAACTTAGAATCTGAAAGTGGAACTTATATGTCTTATTTCCGTAATATAACTTATCTCAATAAACAATGATATTCTCTTTATTGTGTACATAATTTACGGTTGGTATGATTTTATTTTAATTATGAAGTATTGCTTGTGATTGTGTAAATGTAATCCTTTGTGCTCATTATTAGAGCAAGGTTTATCTACCTTCTATCTATATTCTGTTAAGATTGTTCCTAATATAGTAACTAAAACAGGAGTGGAAAGAATAGGCGTTGCTCGTTTTCCTGCAAATACTACTGTAACGGAGAAATTATTTTTTTCTTCGAATTCGATGCAAGTTCTTCATCTGTTTTAACTTAGAATCTGAAAATGGGAACTTATATGTCTTATTTCTGTAATATAACTTATCTCAATAAACAATGATATTCCCTTTTATTGTGTACATTATTTACGGTTGGTATGATTTTATTTTAATTATGAAGAATAATTATTTTAGAATAGAATAGAATTGTTAGTAATTATTTTAGATATGCAAGTAAATAATTGAAATTTAGAAGCAAAATTGATTAACTGAAATGATTGAATTGAAAATTTGAAACAAAAAAAAATTGATTAACGAAATTAAAAACAAAATTGATTAACGGAAAATTCTAAAAAATGCCCTGCTTTGGGACAAAATTGTATAGCTCTACTTTAATTAAACTTATATATTATTTTAAATTACAATTTACGAATTTAAAATTAAAAAAGTAAAAGAAATAAAAAAGATGCTTTCAGAAAATTGCAATAAATAAAATTATCCCTATAATTGAGAATTTAACCATTTTCTAGATGAAAAAAATTTTTTTTCATTGAATCTTGCGAAATTCGTTCCTTTTGAATTATCAAAGAATTGCTTAAAATCGTTATCACATTTGTGACTCATTGGCAGCGTCAAATTGATTGCTACATTAATTTTTCCGTTTTTACAACAAGTCGAATATCAAAAAATAAAATAAAAATACAGCAAAATCTCATATTAAGGAAATTTACAATTTTATGTTGGGCCGCATAGGGCCTGCGGATTCTTTAACCCTCTTCAGTGTTATTGAAGAATTCATTCCGAATATTTGGTGATTAATAATTAAAATTTATCGAAAGTATTATCCTGCCTTTTTTTCTTCAAAGTTAAATTAAATTACGTGCAATTAACATTTCTAATTATCGTATTTTTAATATATTAAAAAAATATTTTTATGTAGTACATTTACATTTATATGCGTAGTTTTTTTAAAATTTCTATTAAATATGCAATTTAAAAAAAAAGACTTTAATGTACAATTGAGGGATAAAAATAATTCTCAGAAAATCAAATAATAATAAGATGAAATATTTAAAATTATCAGAAAACAATAAAGATATTTTATTTACTGTAATTTATACAAATTGTTTCATTTTAAAAATCCAAATAATCAATTCGAAACAATGATTTTTACCACAAAAACTATATAGAATCCCAAAACTATAAAAGTAATGTTACAGAAGTGATTTTTAAAGATTATTTATATAAGTAGTTTTTAAAAATTTCTATTAAATATGCAATTTAAAAAAGAGTTTAATGTGCAATTGAGGGATAAAAATAATTTAAAGAAATTCAAATAATAATAAGAAGAAATATTTAAAATTATCAGAAAACAATAAAAATATTTCATTTACAGTAATTTATATAAATTGTTTCATTTTAAAAATCCAAATAATCAATTTGAAATAATGATTTTTATCACAAAAACTATAAAGAATCACAAAACTTTTAAAATTAATGTGACAGAAGTGATTTATAAAGACTATTCCTTTATCAGATTATTTATATAAGTAGTTTTTAAATATTTCTATTAAATATGCAATTTAAAAAGAGTTTAATGTACAATTGAGGGATAAAAATAATTCACAGAAAATCAAATAATAATAAGAAGAAATATTTAAAATTATCAGAAAACAATAAGAATATTTTATTTATAGTAATTTATATAAACTGTTTCATTTTAAAGATCCAAATAAACAATTTGAAACAATGATTTTTATGACAAAAACTATAAAGAACCACAAAACTATAAAAGTAATTATAAGGAAGTGATTTTTAAAGATTATTTATATAAGTAGTTTTTAAAAATTTCTATTAAATATGCAATTTAAATAGAGTTTAATGTACAATTGAGGGATAAAAATAATTCCCAGAAAATCAAATAATATTAAGAAGAAATATTTAAAATTATCAGAAAACAAAAATATTTTATTTACGGTTATTTATATAATTTGTTTTCATTTTAAAAATCCAAGTAATCCATTTGAAACAATGATTTTTATCACAAAAACTATAAAGAATCACAAAATTATAAAAGTAATGTTACAGAAGTGATTTTTAAATATTATTTCTATAAGTAGTTTTTAAAAATTTCTATTAAATATGCACTTTAAAAGAGTTTATTGTAAAATTTGAGAAAATTTTAAGAAAATTATGTATAATACTTTTAAGATATGAAACTTTAAGTATACAATTTTGAATAATTACAGTCAAACAGAGCAACATAATTTATAAAAGCTGTTTATATAAATTGGAGGAGTTGACCATGATGTTCAGAAATTATAATTGTTAAATACATTTTTTTAAAAATCAAAATGATTAAATTTTAAAAACATCATATATGATACTTTTAAGATATGAAACTTTAAACATAGAACTTTGAATAATTACACACAAACTGAGCTACATTATTTATAAAAAATGTTGTATATAAATTGATGAGTTGAACATGTTGTTCAGAAATTATAATTGTTAAATACATTTTTAAAAATCAAAATGATTAAATTTTAAAAACATCATATATGATACTTTTAAGATATGAAACTTTTAAGCATAGAACTTTGAATAATTACACACAAACTGAGACATATTATTTATAAAAGCTGTTTTATATAAATTGGAGCAGTTTACCATGTTGTTCAGACACTATAATTGTTAAATATATCTTTTTAAACATCAAAAGGATTAACCCTCAATCGAATTTCCTCGTTTCTGAAATG
>BPLR01003775.1:0-14068 GCA_021605095.1 Caerostris extrusa
TCACTACTTTCAGAAATGAACAGAATCGATAGTGAATTTGATGATGCTTGTAAAAGTCGTCTCGCATCGATAGTCAGGATGCTTGGTGGGGAATTTTCCGAGTTTTATCCCATGCGACATGCATATGTGATCAGTTATCCTTAAAGTTTCACCTCCTGGAAGGCACATTCTTCCCCGTTGTACGTCAGTGGGTTGGTCGTCGTATTCATAAGTCTCACCGATGATCCTACCTCACCTCAATTCCTATGACTAGAAAGAGGCTACGTAGTAGTAGGTAGGCGGAGTAGAGTGGTGTGGTTTGTCCTCTACGGTCATTCTGTGCACACTTTAGGCTAATAACACTTTAGGCCGGGACTTGCATGCTACATGTACAGTACATTATTTCAACATACCTACATAAAATCTTCTTAAACATTTTTTTCAATAATTTATTTTTTATAAATGATAATTTCTCGAAAAATATTTTTAAAACTGCAATTTTATTTTGTTTAATGCTTTTAATGTGGCTTGATGATGAAGTGTCTAGTGCTTGTTGCCCCTAGGTTACGGGTTCGAGTCCCGGCGGTGCCATGGATGGTTTGGTGGGTGTGGGGTGTCGCTCTAAGGTCATTTTGTGCACACATTTGGCTAATTAAACTGGGGCTTACAATTTAATGGTGGTAACGTGGATTCTGAACCACTTACAAACATCCATACTACCACCAGGATACGAAGCTGAAGCCTGGGGTACCAATGACCATTGTTCATCAGGCCACTCGGTGTGGTGTGGAGTAACGATATCCTGTAGTGCAACTGAACAACACTATCTACTAAATTTTTGTTGTACAGAAAAATGAATGGCATTTTACAAAAACTAAATCCAGGTTGCTGCCCGACTTGAGCCTAAAAGTAACGTGCGCGGTTAACATGCAAGAAGGCTACGTTTCAATTTCGCTGGTATCATCCACTATTTAGAGAAATGCGAAGACTCAATAGCAATTGTATTAATTTTAGACAATCAAGAAGTCGGGTTTTCAGGTTTTCCACATATTCGATAATGTGAGGCAGTTACCCTTATATGGGCAAATGCAGCCCTCATCTTATCCAGAGCCAATTGGTTTTCGTAGAATAAATAAATGGAACACTAGGTCTAATGACCCCCAACAAAAAAAAAAAGGCTAATGTTCGCAATTCGTATGTAGAAGGTAGAAATTCGCATGTTGTGTTCTTTTACATGCGGTATTTAGCCGGAGAGAGAGAGAAAGAGAGACTCGAAGTGAATTTGACAACTTGTATAAACGGCACTGTATAAGCCCGACAGTTTGGAATTTTCCGGATTTTCTTATTCGTGAGTCATAAGCGGACCTACCAATGTACAAGGGGAAAAAAAAGTGGTTTGTTTGGTAACATGTGCATTTTACCTCTTCGAAACCATGGATGGCTGTTACGAAAACGTAACAGCGAATGAACAGTAACAAATTTCCGAATCGTAGGGAAAAAAGCAGGTAAACTCCACACCGATTACGTTCTGTCAACATTTTCAACATTGAATTCCAAGATAGTTCTTTCGAATTTTCGAATGGTAGGATGAGAAAAGCAGGGAAATTGACACTGACTTGTTCTAACAACTCTTTTCAGCGTTTTTTCCAGGATGGCTGTTATGAAAACTGACTCGAATTTCCGAATCGTAGGAAGAAATGCAGGGAAACTCGACAATGACTACGTGATACTGTTAACGTTTTCAACATTGCTTTTCAGGATGGCTCTTACGAAAACTAACTCGAATTTCCGAATCGTAAGGGGAGAAAAGCAGGCGAAACCCCACAGCGCAGTTCGACTTTGGATGAGAGATGATTTATGTACGTTGTAACAAGCGAATCTTCTCGTTTCTGAAAGCAGTGACTACAATACGTGCAACCAGCAGATTCAAACTTTGGCGCTGCTGAGCCCTAGCTGCGGAAATTATGACTGGATGAGACTGAATTTCATCTAGACTTTCAAATTAGCTTCTTACTAATAATTATCTGGGGGCCTGATGGCCGAATGGACGCTCTGGCGTTCGGTACCACAGGTATCTGGTTCAAATCCCGGCGTTGCCATGGTTTGTAGTGGTTCGGAATCCACTTTAAACCGTAGGTGCCGGTCCTAATAAGATCGTAGAGCGTTTTACTACGCGTCCGTGGCTTACCGACAAGTTACACGCGCCCCTAGGTAGTGCAAATTGAGTACCATCAGTGCAGCCCTTATGGTAAAAGATCACGGTCTATTTGCAGCTGCATTAGAAAAAACTAATAATTATCTCGCAAAATTTATAGATACGATATATACTACGATATCTACGGTCATTCTTGCACACTTCACGGCTATTTAGACCAGGACCTACAGTTTAACGTTGATTCCGAACCACTCACAAACATCCATGCCGCCACCACGATTCGAACCTGAAGCCTGTGGTACCAAAGACCAGAGCGCCAGCCAATTGGCCATCTAGCCGCAAACTTTTAATGAACGAGTACTTTAGTTTTGTTCAGGTTTAGCACTTATTTTCCTTCGTAGTATTTAATTAAATTTTTAGACGACCCTCCCTCTAGTTTTCTGTAATTTTTTTTATTTATAAGTAAATGCCTGACAAAATTTTATTTTAAGCAGTTATTAAAAATATACTTTGTTACTTTTCTGCTCGTTTACTAAAAATATTTTTGTAAATAAAAAAAAAAAAGATATTGAATGGAACAATGCCCCATATTTTATCTACATGAAGTGTGAATTCTTTTAACGAAGCGAAATTGCAATTAAAGACATTAATCAATCATTTACAATGAGGAACAATACATGCTTCATTTATTTTAATTGCACAATTTAAACAAATAATTTTTGAAAGAAATGCCTATTGAATGACCATTTTAAAGTGTGACTGCAGATTAAATTTTTTTCCGGTTCGTTTTTAATTAATTTTATAATTTAAAGGAATGTTAAAGGCACAGTATATTATTTCAACAATCTTTTTTTTTTTCTTTCTAATGCAGCTGGCAAACACTTAGACAGCTTGGTCTTAGATGCCTTAAGACAGGCGCTGCACAGACATTACTCACTTTGCATTACCCAGGGGCGCGTGTAACTTGAAGATAAGCGACGGAGCGGAGTAACAATGCCCCCGTAACGCTCTACGATCCTATTAGACCGGGACCTACAGTTTAAAGTGGATTCCGAACCACTACACACAGCCATGGCACCGCCGGGACTCGAACCGAAACCTGTGGCACCGAGCGCCAGGGCGCTAGCCACTCGGCCATTCAGGCCCCATTATTTCAACAAACTTTACATAAAATGTTTTTTAAAGATTTTCAATAATTTATTTTATATAAATGATGATTTATCAAAAAAATATTTTAATATTAAAATTTTATTTTGTTTAATGCTTTTAATGTGGCTAGCCTTGGTGCCCCATGTTTCGGGCTCGAGTTTCCGGCGGTGCCATGGATAGTTTGGTGGGTGTGTCGCTCTACGGTCATTTTTGTACACACTTTTGGTTAATTAGACTGGGACCTACAGTTTAATGTGGATTCCAAACCACTAACAAATATCTATGCCCCAGCCAGGATTCGAACCTGAAGCCTATGTGCCATGGATGTTTGTAGTTGTTCGTAATCCACTTTAAACCGTAGGTCCGTCCTGGTTTAAGACGACTGTTAAGTGTAGGGCTGATAACTCAACCCCGTAAAAAGAAAATATTTGATATACCAGACTCTGACTTTAAGCAGATGGCCTTGACCTACCCTGGGGTTGCCGCGCCATTGAAGAAGTAAAAAAGGCCTTTAATAATAAATGCATTATAATAAAAATTCAAAAAAAGAAGCTTTATAATGACTTTAAAAATATGCAATTTCCCACATATTTTGAAGCGTGTTGTTTCAAAAGAGTTATATCGCTATAGCAACTTATGTAACATAATAAATAACAAACAAAAATTTTTTATAACTTTGTTTGAAAACAGCCAACAATATGAACCTTTTATTTAGCAAAATTTGTCTCTTTACTAGTATTTTTCAGAAATGTATGAAACAGCTGACAACATCATTTATTTGCAAAAAATACCATCATTTTGTGGTGTTTGAAATTCTAATCTGTTTAATTTGTTATGGAAGGAATTTTTTTTTTCTTTCTAATGCAGCTGGCAAACACTTAGACAGCTTGGTCTCGGATGCCTTAAAGCAAGGGCTGCACAGACGTTACTCACTTTGTAATACCCAGGAGGCGCGTGTAACTTGAAGATAAGCAACAGACGCGGAGTAACAATGCCCCCGCAACGCTCTACGATCCTATTAGGACCGGGACCTACAGTTTAAAGTGGATTCCGAACCAGTAAAAACATCCATGGCACCGTCGGGACTCGAACCCGAAACCTGTGGTACCGAAGCCACTCGGCCATTCAGGCCCCTGTTATGGAAAGGTAGTTCATAGAATACGCTTTATGTGGTGGATAGTGAACTAAACAACAAAAAAAATTTTGAGTAATCTGGAATCGTTATATTTTTTATTACTTTTTATTCATATGCTTATCTAAAGACAGCTGACTTTTCATATAGCACACAAAAAAAAATCAAATAAATTGAATGCATAGTACAATTTTTCTCCAGCATTGGGTAAATACCGTCTAATTATTCAGTAATAATGCTAGTAAGCTATGATATAAGAGAATGCTAATTTGAATTCGTTAGTGGTAAGTATTGCAGTCACTGCATTCTGAAAGGAGGAAACAAAGCGTTTCAGCTAAATTTCGCAGTTACCTCCTATAATAACCCATGAATTGATTGTCCGTTACGGCCATTAGTGTATTACGAGATCAACAATATAAAAAATAGAGACACTTTTTAATAATTTAATTTAACCTGCATAAATGCTGAGCATAGCCACAGTAAATCCGTAGTCCTTAAAGTCCATCCATTTTGCTCCAGGAAGGTGTAAACCCGAGATGTCATTATGATGGTTTTAAAAATACTAATGGCAAAATGTAGCCACAGTTTAGCTGGCTCACCCGAGATCAACTTGGTCAACGATGATTCTTCTACATAATCTACCTTTCTAAGGATAATTGAACACATGAACACACGAACACCACAAATAATTATGCACCAGCCGAATGTGAATCAGCAAAGGCTATCAATATATGATATGACGCTGACTTATAGCTGAGTATTGTATTGATTTTCAAACATCTATGGTTTCGCGTTCTAGAGAGATAGTCATGTACTACTAAATTCAAAAATAACGAATTCAGCGTTAAAAAGTGTATGACCACAGGTGTAGTGTAGGGCACTGCTCTCACATTGTTCCAACCACTATGAAGGAACACTTCCGTCGTAGTATCAGAAGACTTGTCCTTACTCACATCTTCCTCGAATACAACAAACGGGCTTCGTGTTCTATAGATTCCACAAGCGATATCTTTCCAATTTCGCTTGGTGTGTCGAGTTTCGAATCGAATACCTTCGGTTGAAGATCAACGTATAAAAGTTGAAAGATTTCCCAAGTTGATCTCGGGTGAGCTAACGTCTAAAATCGACTTATGCCTGTTAAACAGCGATACAATTTCATGTGTATAGATTAAATCGATTACTAAACCGCAACATATAAACCAATGGTATCCTTCGAAACAGATTCGGTCTCCTGTTCAAGCAACGCTTTTTTCTCTATAACAGGGGTCTCCAAACTACGGCCCGCGGGACAAATCCGGCCCGCCTGTGTCATCAATCCGCCCGCGACAGCGGATATTGGGAAAAAAACGGATAAAAAAACACAGAATGATAATAACTCGGTTTTATTGACTTGATAGGTAAAGTTTAATGGCAAGCATAATACGCAGAAAATTTAACTTAAGCATAACAACTGACAAGTAATTCAAATGAATCCCACTAACATTATAAACTAGTGAACATCTCGCGGTTACCCTCGATAGTTATAATGGGGTAAAGAGTATCGCATTATGCATATCGATGTTTGAAATGTAGTAATTGAACCAGCGAATTTAGCAAGCGTATGCTCGCTCAGAGCGCGTACTCGGCGACTAGTCTAGAAATCATAGAAAATGTCAGAAAAATTAAAACGGTTTTGACCCTTGGTACTTACAGGAGGTAACAGTGTGGCCCTAAGGCTGGAAAGTTTGGAGACCCCTGCTTTAGATTATTAGACATCAAGCCTATGGCCATAAACGCCATTAACATTACAGGGATTAATTGCAGATTTTAAGGAATTGTCCTAGACTTAAAAATATCATGTTAAGAAATGTTCAAATTTAATAAAATTAATGAAAAAAATAATAAATTTAAACTATACAGAAATAGAACTGGTTTTTTCAGGGTTCCTATCCATTCCACATAAGCAACTTTCAATGTGGATTTTATCGAACTTTTTTTCATGCAGGACTTTTTGCGGAAAACAAAAAGTGACACAATTCTTAATTAGAACTAAGAAAAAAAGTGGAACTTAGTAAGAATCAAATAATAAATTGCGGGTTTTCCAAGAATTTAATCAAAAATGTGAGCAATTAATGATGTGATCAGCATATTCAGATTGACCTTTTAAGAACTGAAGGTTTGAATAAATCATAACTTGTTGGTTTTAAATATTTTATTCCTATTTTCAGCAATAAAATATACGAATATATTTTTAGGGAGGGATTTGGGGTTTTTGAAGATTTTCAATCTTGCTTCACTGCATTTGTAATATTTTTAATTTTTTTCACGAACTGTTTTTACACATAATATTTTCAATATATTTCACGACTATTTTTATAAATAATATTTACTAGAATATCTTTCAGCAGTTAATAATTGTTTTAAATTTTTTCAGGATCTAAGAACTTTTAAATTTGTTTCACAATTTTTTTTTTTTTAAATTTCTTTCAGCAGTTAATAATTATTTTACATTCCTTTCACGAGCTAATATTTTTTTTTAATTTCCTTCAGGAGTTTATTCATACACAATATTTATTTAAATTTCTTCGTGTATTTCTTATTATTTTAAAGTTTTTTCAAATAGCTAATAATTTTTTAAATTTATGCCACTACCATTTTTTATGTATAATTTTCTTAAATTTCTTTCACGAGTTAAATATGATTTTTAAATTTCTTTCGCGATTTAATAATCAATACAATTTTTTAACGAATTAAGAACCATTTAAAGTTTTTCTCACCAGCTAATAATATTTTAAATATCATTCACGAGCTTTTATATGCATAATATTTATTTAAATTTCTTTCCTCAACTAAAAATTAAATAACCTAAAATTCTTCCAAAAATTCATTTGATGGAGGATTTTATTTCAAAGTCGATTTTATTCAAAGTGAAAATGAGATTTTTCAAAACAGAAAATTGTTTGTAATACTATTATTTGTGCTTTTTAAGATTGCTGTTATGCGTTTTGTTCTTACATTAAAATCGTAATTTTCAATATAAATTTTTACTTGCATTTTGGCCCAGTTGATTATATATATATATATACATATATTGCATGTTACCGAAAATTTTTTAAAAATTTAAATGGCTAAGCAGGACGTCCAACAATATTTAAAATTCATTATATCATCCTGTTCCATTGAAAATCAATTATTCAACTTAGAAAAAATACTGGTAAATATTAGAGGATCTCTTTCCGGTATATGATTATCGGTCGGTTTGAATATATTGGGTTAGTCTGCGATCTTCCGTGAAGTTGTCCTATTATTAGTCTAGAGACAATTTTTATCGTTTAGTTTTTACATCATTTATTCTTTCATTTTCCCTTCCTTCCTCCTGTATAACGTTGTTACAAATAAAAAGTGCGCCGTTTTTTGAAGGATAGCAATTTCGTACATCACTGAAATTCCTCGGCTGTTTATAATAATCAGTTAAAACCTATCTACGAGTGGAAAAAAAAAATTTCTTCAGTGAAAAAAATTAAAATATACTTATTCAGAATGCAATTTTTGTATTTATAATTTAGCTTAATCGATTTCAAAAATAAAATGATATTTTAAATGATATCACTCTGAGATGTTTTCTCTTCTACATCGTATGGTTTAAATTTTTAAATAATTAATTAAAAACTGATAATCAGTTATTAAAATCAATAAAAGAAGGTTCTGCGGGTGTATCTAAGTTGCACATTAAAAGGCATGGCTTAAACTCAATCAATCCACACTTAAAATCAATCCACACAAAATCAATCCACACTTAAATAAATTTTAAGTAAAAAGTTTTCAAAATCTAACAAAAGTAATGTAAGTGTTTAATTGAAGTACCTAGGATTAGACTGTACCTTCCGTATCATAATTTATAATTTAATATATAATTATTAAAATTTACCAAAAATTTAAAACTTGAAAAGAAATAATTTATGAAATATATCACATGTTCTATAAAAAAAAATCTAACAAATATATCAACGATTTGAATTTGTGCTGAATATCCAAAAATATGTACTCTACTATTTTTATCGCTATTAATCGTAAATGAATTGTTTTATGAGAACATATAATATGCATCTTGATATGCTTAATATTGTTTTATTAAAAAAAAAAATTAAATTTAGAATTATATAATAATGTTTAAATTATCCTTAACTAAATTATTTTTTTATAAATACTTGAATTTTCGGATAAAGTAATTCGATATTAAAATTGATTTATAATTTTATACGAAAGCAAAGGAATAGTGTACGTAAAATCTGACTTTTGATGTTAATTATATTACTTTTAAAATATTCTGGAACAAATTATAATTATGCAATTTTCATTTCATTATTTAACAAATATGCATTAATTATTACTATTATCATTTATTTTCATTATGTAAAGGAGTTTAAGATTTTTTGTATCTGCAAATAATAATAAGGAGAAAAAAAAAGGAAATTTTCGTAATATTTAAAAAATATTACCTAATTTTATAACTTTATTACAAAGTTTCTATGGCTGTAAAAAGAATGCCGTAAACTAATTAAGACGAATGCATTGCATTCAATAAAATTTTACGCAAAACATCATTATATGCAAAATTTTAACACTCGGAGGACAAGATTAAAATCACAAATATTGAAAAATATAATTTTTAGCAAATTATTTTTTTTCTTTCTTAATGATTTTGATAATTTTTTATCAATATGATGTAATCAATAATAAAAACTTTGAAAAACTGATATTTTTTTAAAAAAATATATATAATGTGCACTAATTAGAAAAAAAAATATTTATGAAAAAAATTCCTTTTTTGAAAAAATGCCATTTCTTATCTTTGAAACATTGTTAATTAAAATAAAAATTAAATATTTGACACAAATGTTTCACCCAAACAGCACTGTGATATAATTAGAAAAAAAAAAATTTAAAAAGTACTTACCAATTAATAAGATCTTTCAAATATGTCCCACCAAAATGATTTCTATAAAATACTCCAATCACACAACACCACAAGAAGTTCCAATTTACTCTTCAAAAACTTCCCTTTAAAAATACTACTTGTTAAACATGCATCAATCCACGAACTTCACATTCCCAAACTTAAATACCTCCACAAAAATCATTGCACACATTGAAAATTCATCTTTCACCTTCTTCAAAAAAAAAATAATAATTATCAGAACCAATATCTGATTAAAATAAAATTTAAAAAAAATGATAAATCCTCGATAAAATTATTCTCCGGACTTTTTCCGGGACGATCCAGGAAAAAATTTTGCAGCTCAGTCAATTGTTTCACCGTTTGTAAGCGAGGTGCAAGCACGACTGCCGGGTTGCCTCCACAGATTTCAGGACGATGATGCTTTTGGTAATCGCTCGCCAAGGAAACCGCGCCAAATCCTGATCCGATGCTCCTGATTGCTCCTGGTGTAATCCGGAATGATGGGCACCTTCGGGGAACTCCTCCGGAAAGGAGGGTAGATCCCTGATGAGAAATGGAATAAATAGAAGGGGGATGCTTCGATTATTCATGTCGATTTATGGCTTAATTTATCTGGAGTGATTTATCTTGGCATTTATTTTGGCTTCATTTTGTGGAGATATTTTTAGACGTTTCAAGCAATTTGGTACTATTTTAGTCTCCCGTTTGCTTATTCATCTGACAATTGTTTGTGCTAAACTGAATGATTTAAAAATATTTGTTTTTTATAAAAGAAATATTTATTTTCTGATAAATCTTCTAGGATAGAATTTCTAATCGTTGACCCAGAAACTTATCAAGGTTGATGATCAGTTCTTCTAAGAACCACGCGTCTTAGGCTCAAGTTGAACAGTGTATAGCGTTCAGTGACATTTTTTATATATAAAAACATTTCAGACATATATATAGAAAACGTACATCCTTTTGAATTTTAATATGAATTAATTAAGATAATATATTTTCATATAATGAAAGTGTTACTATTTAAAGAAAAGATAATGGAGATAATTTGAACGTTTGGACTATTATTTATTCAATTGGACCTGAATGACCGAGTGTCTAGGACTCTGGCGCTCGGTGTCACAAGTTTCAGGTTGGAATCTCGGTGGTGCCTTGGATGTTTGTAGAGGTTTAGAATCCGCTTTTAAGCCGTAGGTCCATGTTTCACATGACTGTAAGAGCGTCATTAACGCAAGTTAGACATCTACCTACGGGTACTCCGTCACAACAGAAGCTGCCCTCCTTTCCTTCCATCCATGAGTAGATTACTCATGGGATGCACGTCCGCATTACAGGACACTGAGGATTAGTCACAACGCACAACAATTATTCTATTTGATTAAAATTAATGCAAAACAATATTAATTAAATATAAGTAATATACTGTTTGTTGATATATAGCATTAAATTAAAAACTAGAGTTCATTCATAAAGTACTGAGTCATGTAGAAATCTGAAATTAAAATGGCTACTTATAGTGGCGATCAACAAGTAAAACTTATAGAGTTTTTCATTCTAGTTAAAGAACATACCTGCAAACTCAGGAAAATACTACCATTATTTTAAAGACAAAGTATCTCGTACAATAACATTATTCTACATCCAATCTCCAGAAACAATTGGACTTTTGAACAGGGATTGGATCCTACAAAATTTGATAAAAAAGAACTGGATCTTTCAGATCCTGCTATTGAGTTCTGCATAATGCTATCGTTCCTAATAATCACCAATAATTAAAATATTTGCAATTTTCCCTCTAAGTTTGAATAAATAGATCTTACCATAGAATTGAATGAACACAATGAGTTTTACTTGTTCATAATCATCATACGTAGCTTTTTTTTTTATCTTCAAGGGTATATTCTATAATTACAAACGGAAAACATGTAAATAAAGATAGAAAATAAACAATTTACTGCCTTTTATTAACAAGTTACTACAAGTTACAGTCCTTGAGTGATCATTGAGTGATATGATTTATATTTACTTTCAAAATTCAGCATGAACCACACTTTTAAATGAACAAAATGTATAATATGATGCACAAATCTTGACATGAAATTACAGTAAAAAAATAAAATTCACTGCTTCTGTTGACAATTAATAGGTAGGCTGTAAAATTTGTAGGCTCACAAATAGATGGCGCTACTAGTATTAAATCCTTATGATTTTTAGTTTTTAGTTTTTGATTAGTAGTTTAGTAAAAATGGATAAAAAGAAATTTCGTGTGTTAATGCACGTGTCTTTATGTTAATGATTTTTGCAGCATAGAGCAAGCATATTTTCAAACTGAATTCAGTACTCTGAAGGTTAATAAATAAAATCATTTTATAAATAAATAATATAATAAAAGATAAAAAAAACAAAACCTTTGTCTGCCGCATCTATTATTTCAGACAGTTTTATATCATTTGACAAAAATAAAAAATTAACAAAAATTAATAAACATTAAAGAATCTTTCTATCAAAGTTTAGGCTAACTAAAAGAATAGTGGCTATTAATGACCTAGGAACGGAATCTAGTAAGTATGCATGTTTATAATTATTTTACTGCATAGAGGATACATATTTGTCCAGCTGAGCCCATTATTCTGTAAAAAAATCGATTTTGTGATTATTCGAAGAAATAAACTTCAGATTAATTCATTTCTACTGTTGCATTATTAGAGAGAAATCCCAATTAAAGTGACTTGAATGGAATCTTTCATATAATATTTCTATATTTAGGAATCTTTCTAGGCATATTTTATAACATTTAAAATTGTTTCTATACATATAGACATTATCTTGGAATCTTCCTTTACAAATTTTGGATAGTCATGAAATTATATACTTAATTTTAATAACGATGTGGGCTTAGAATATCAGCAGTTTGATCTAGCAACTAGAATTCAAATAAAGTGTTGTTAACCATTAATTTTTGATTATATTAACAATTATTTCTATTTACTGCCTAGAACAAACATTTTTTTCTTTAAATGAGTTCTTTTATTTTATGTAAAAATAATCGATTTTTGAGATTAGAGCAAGCATATTTTTCAAAATGCATTTATACCTTGCATTACTCAGAGAAAGTTCAATTAAAAAGTCCCACGGCTTTATAATTAAATAACATAAGAAAGATAAACTAAAGCGAAACCTTTTATAGATCGCATTCATTATTCCAGGTAGTTTTATAACATTTGGACAAAAATAAAAATTGGCAAAAATTAATAAACATTGAAAGAATCTTTCTATACCAGTTTAGAAAGTTAAGCTTAATTAGTTATACTCAATTTGTATGACCAGATGTGCTTAGAATATCATCAGCTTGATGTAGCAAACTAGAATCCAAATAAAAAAATATATGCTAACAATTATTTTTATTTATGTTAACAATTATTTTTGCAGCTGAGCGAGCATAATTTCTCAATTGAGTCAAGGTGCAAGACAAAAAAAAATCAATTACGAGTTTATTATTAAGATATAATCTTCAGTTTAATACGGTTATATAGATGGATTACTATCGAGACATTCCAATTAAATGTGCCTTGTAATTTAATTGAAGGCAGGAAAATTACATAAATTTTGTAGACAGCATTCATTAATTCAGATAGTTTTATAACTTTTGGGCGATTTTTCTAATCAGCTGTCCAAATACTTAGACAGTTGTTTTTATGCCATAAGCAAAAGACTGCACAGACGTTTCTCACTTAGCACTACCCACCCACGGAATGCTTATAGCTTGGAAGATAAGCTACAAACGCGGAACGCCCGCAACGCTCACGATCCGATTAGACCAGAACCTGCGGCTTAAAGTGATTCCGAACCACTACAAAATCCTGGCACCGCCGGGATTCGAACCTGAAACTTGCGGAACGAGCTCCACACCTCTTCGAACCAGACCAGACTCTCTTCGTCTAGCCACTGACCACCAGGCCTTTGAGCGAAAAATACCGTCAGCAAAAATTAAACATTGAAATAATCTTTCCTGTACTGTACAAGTTTGGGAAGTCATGTCAGAAGAATATTGTCATCTGCTTGCTAAAGGAACTAGAACTTAATAAAAATTTGAGTTAACAAACATTTTTGTAAATACTTTTTATTCATCCACTCAAGTTCAAATACATTTTTTTGAACTTGTAGTGGATGACACTCGTATGTTAATACAGTTTTTTTTCAAATATTAATTCAGTAATTAAATTTAATTAATTATTTTTGGTTTTTTTTTTTTTTAGATTTAAATTGCATGTATCTAACAATAGATGTCACCAGATAAGCTTATGAAAAAAGTTGAATGAAAATTATTTTTAGAGTGACTTTCTGCACATAAAAGAAACAAGTAGGAATTGATCTTTAAAATTTTTTTTATATATTACTTGTTTTTGCTGCATAAAGTAAGCATATTTGCCTAACTGAGATTAGTACCTTGTAGAGTAAGGAAAAAAAAATAATGATTTCTGGGCATATTATTTGAAATAAATGCATGGAATAGCGTAACAGCACATTTATAACACATATCAATGCATGAAACAAAGCGTAAACACATTTTATTAAACTTTTCGGCATAGTATATATGAATATCTTGATCCCAAACATCATAAAAGCGATTCTTAAAGGAAAATACTTTTTTTTTTTTCAAATAAAAAGTTAAAATGCAAATTGAGAAAACGGAATAGGGTGCAATAATTAGAAA
>BPLR01003776.1:0-18582 GCA_021605095.1 Caerostris extrusa
CTTTCTTGGTATGTTGCATCTGTTACATATCTGCTAACTCAAAGTACCAATTATCTGGAAACTTACTGCATTTAATTTCGAAAAATATGTTACTTGAAATTGAAACAAGTAATATAAAACAAAAATTTTTTTAAAGTCAATCTAGTTTTTCACTATATTATTATTGCAGAAAGTCCTTTATAAATAATTTTCATTCATTTTAAGAAGTTTATCTGGGGCCATCTATTGGTATATATATTCAACTTAAAAAAAAAACTAAAATTAATTAATTAAATTTAATTAATGAATTAATATTTGAAAAAAAACTGTATTAACATCAAACATCATTCACTACAAGTTGAAAAAATGTATTTGAACTTGAGTGGATGAATAAAAGTATTTTATGAACGATTGAAAATTTGAACAAGATATATGTAGGGAGAGTGTGAGCTAATAGAAGGAATTGAATAAAAAGTATTAAAAACGTGAAAATAATTAAAAACAATTTTTCAAAATACTAATAGCTAAACAATAAAATACTCAAGAAATAATTATAGGACATAATTACCATTTTATTGAAGAGAAAGTTTCCACATTTTACTTAATAAAGAGTGCTTTGCATTAATTCTGACATTTTCTTACAAGTTTGTGACTGTGGCAATGCAGGATGGTGCTATTTTAACGTTGAAGACAAAGTGTGTCAATGCAAGGAAGGATATTCGGAAAAGAATGGAAAATGTGAAGGTAAGAATAACATTCTTCAAATGCTATTGCCATTAGTAAGTATAGTGTTGTTCACTGCTATTGGCCTCTAGACATTTGGATTTTAAATAAGTAGATATGTCGGAGATTAGCTTTACCAGAACGCGCAGGTGACAGCTTGGTACATTGTGTTGAACAATGCAGAACGAATGTCAAATTTAGTCTCTGGCAGTTTTGCACCCTTTGGAGCCTACGGAATGGACATAACATCCCAACGATTTCATTGTATTCTTTCCTGAAAGAGCTTTTTCGATGCAACATCATTTGTTGGGGTTTTCGAATTAAGCGCTCTTAGTTTGGAAGTTCTACACACAATCTACCAGGATATTCACCTTAATGAAACATTTTAGATTCAAACAATCTTTGGAAAAATAATTGTGATTTTATGCATTTGTAGAAATGATTTCCTTTCGATTTTGTTTGTTTTTTCTAATTGCGTTGAGTACTGGGTCGTATTGACCATGTAACAACAGCGTGAGCAGCCCAAAGTGGACTGCAGCGACGAAACTTTGTTACTCATTTAGCGCTACCCAATGGATTCCGTGGGCGAAGATAAGCAACGGACGCAAATAACAGTACCCCCACAAACTTTATGATCTAGACTGGGACCTATGGTTTAAAAGTGGATTCAGAACCACTATAAACATCCATGGCACTGACGGGATCGAACCCGAAATCTGTGGTACCGAGTGCCAGAACGCTAGTGATTCGGCCCCTTGTTTTCAATTAATAAAATTTCAATACTCGTATCATCTTTTAAAAATACTTACATCCATTAAATACCCATCTGTTTGTTAGAAATGTAACAACATCAACTTTTACAGCTATCAACGTTTTATTTATGATATAAACAATTCGTAAATAGCACAGATATTCAGTTCCTAAAAATTCAATGATAGCAAACAAATTACCAAGAAATGTAAAATTGAAATTATATATATAAATATGCAGTTAGAATTAAAAGGAATATTTAAAATTTAAGAACAATTAATACAATTTCAAATAAATATTTTAAAATTTTTCTTTTAACAACTTTCAATTTTCGTTGAGGTTGTTCCTCAATTTAAACTTTTTAACTTTTAACTTCATTGAAATTTTTTTTTGATCTCTAGAAAATATTAGAAAATTGTTAAAAATCAGCTTTGATATTGAACTAATAAAACAATGATAACATTTATCAAAATTGGAAAGTTTATTTAGCAAATGCTCATGGAATTCAGTTAAATATATACCTATAATGCTCAACAAAGGAAATGCACTTAAAATTTTAATTAATTGTAGAAAGTCTACACGCTTAAATTTATACTCAAAAATTTGATTAACTTGAAGAAGATTTCTAATGAGGATGAAATATTAACCCATCAAGAATTGCTTCCTATAATTTATAAAGTTCGAAAAATTGTTGAAGATATTTAAACGTTCCCATATAAAAAAGTGCCATAATACACAAATATAGACTGAAATATACTAACTGAAAAATATGTTAAATTTCTAAACTTTTTGGAATAGCTTACCTAATGATGGAACCTAGCTTCTTTTGAAACTTGTAAAAATTTTAAAAAGCAATGATCGACTTAAACGGTATGCAAATTATTTTTCCATATGAATTTGTTTATCCAGAAGTGAGCTATCAGCTCTTTTCCAATAAAATTGGTTGTTGAGGCCATATGTCGCAGAGATTGAAATTTATTAACAGCTAATACAACAATAAATTTCATGTTGCAGTCATTGAAAGAATAGCACACATCCCTATCTGAAGAATTATATATTACATTGAAAATAAATCTTTAAGGGCATACCGAAATAGTTAAAATGTCTTACGGTATTTACATAATTATATTAATTTAAAAAAAGAATGAAAAAAAAAGAAATGAGACTAACAATTCAAATTTGATCTAGTTTTAGTAAACTTTCTTTAAATTTTTACGCACATTCTTATCCACATTCAGAAGAATTCGGTATATTATCAAAGATTATGATGAAACTAATGTCGATAGTAAAAAGGAATTTCAATAAGTTGAACAAAATTAGAATTGGCGAAAGTAAAACCTCAACAAAGTTTTTAAATAAAATAAATATCCCAATCTAAAAAATCCGACGAGAAATAGATTTATTTGAAGATGAAGGAGCAAGGTAAATACTTGGAAAAAGTACAGCAGTATTGAACAAAAAAAATAATTATAAATATTAATCAACATAAAATTCTGAAAAGGACATATTGTCCTCCTTGTTTCACCCACTGTTAGAGTTTGACCTCCTAAACTTCATATATGTTTCATAGTATTTCTTTTGGTATAGAGGCCAGTTAAAATTGATTTATAACTATTAATTCAGATAAAATATATGGTTCATCCACTTAAAGATTTTAAATAATTCTATAAAAGCAGTCGAGTGCCGAAAGAGCAGGTGGCTACGATGGTTATATAATGTCTTGACAAAGTGAAAATGAACTTCCGAAACACTATCTTTCAAACAAATGTTTGACATGTATGCACTCCTTCTGTGCTCAATTTTGGAAATTGATTCAACTTCAATGAAGCTCTGAATCTTTATAGTTCTGCATTCACTGCTAATGATAATGTTCGCCACACTGTAATCTATAGTTAAACGGTTACAGCGTAAGAGTCCGCGTTAACTGAAATCGTGACTTCTCCTCATTTCCCAACATTAATCTTTGTGATTATACAACCTCACGAAATTAGTTAAGTTTGGAATATTGTTTTGTGTAATTTTTTTCAATGGTCTTTATTAAATTGTAAAGCCACAACGAATGAAAATAACTTCTTTGTATTTATAAGGTTATTTGATATCAAAACCGTTCGATTTTTTTATACTCCATTGTAAGATTTGGTTCTATTCTGTTTCTTTACAGTTTGTGATTGTGGGGAAAATACAGTTTGTCGATTCGTCTTCGGGGCTAAAGCTTGCGACTGTCTGCCAGGCTATCTTTTTAATAGCTATTTGCAGAAATGTGCAGGTGAGTTCTATTTATTTAGGAATTAAATATTTATTATTTTTCTGTGTTAATCTTATTGTATTTATGGTAGACATAATTCTGATATGATTTTTTGAAAAGAAGTAAGCAATGAATCATATTTTAACCATTTTAAAGCCTCTTAACATTTAAATATTTAGGAAAACTTAAAAATTTTGAACCGACAGAGATTGCTGAACTTAGAGACCTTTTTTTGACTAAGCAGGCTTAATGACATTTCATAATCATAATCTTCATTCCAAAACTTTTTAATATTTTTTATTCGTTTACCTTGTAAAAATAACAGTTCTTACTTTCGTATGGACTTTTTATGTTAGATAATCTTATTAGCTAATAAAATTAAATTTACCAAAATGTGATGATCAAATAATTCATTTTAAAGTTATAAATTTTATATGAAGTATTTTTACAATGGAGACATGCTGTTCCATAAGTAGCATAACAGAAAGAGAAACTTATTATCAATAAGTGAAACCTTTCTAGAGAACCGTAGATCAACTGCACTTATGAAAAAGAGACATAAAAAACGCCTTCTAAGTAGTTTAGCAATTGATGCGAGATACTCACATATTTTTAAATTCCTTCTATTAGCTCACACAATCCCTATATATATATATCTTGTTCAAATTTTCAATCGTTCATAAAACACTCTTTATTCATCCACTCAAGTTCAAATACATTTTTTTAACTTGTAGGGGATGACACTGGATGTTAATACAGTTTCTTCAAATATTAATTCATTCATTAAATTTAATTAGTTAATTTTAATTTTTTTTAGATTTAAGTTGCATGTATCTACCAATAGAGGCGCCAGATAAACTTAAAAATGAATGAAAATTATTTATAAAGGACTTTCAGCAATAAGAGTGAAATAAAAGTAGGAATTGATTTTAATTTTTTTTTTTTTTATATTACTTGTTTATAAATGCTATCGAGTCTCCTCTGAATACAATGATTGTCATCACCGAATTTGAACCTTCAATTTCTTACATGATAGTCACACCTTAGTGTTAGGTGTATGAATCAGGCGCAATTAAGCATTTAAATTGAAATTTAATATATAATATAATATATTTCATTGTAATATATTTTTAAGGACAATTTATGATTATCATTTGCTTTATAAAATTGTATTTTTTAAATTTTAGAATGTGATTGTGGAATTGAAGGATCTTGCTATTTTAAGGAGGGTAAAAAAAAGTGTGATTGTCCAACAAAGTTTTTAGAAGTCAATGGAAAATGCAAAGGTAAAAATTTAAAAAAAAAAAAATCATTATAAACTTTTATTTTTATAATTGTGATATTAATTATTTAAAAAAATATATTCTTGTATTAATGAATCAAACAAAAGGAATTAAATTACTGAGAGAACTCTATTAAAATAATTACAAATAAAGTATACCCAAAAATTTCAATCTCTGCAATGGGGATGGATACAAAAATTCCAGAAAAAAGTCCTTCGTTTGAGAAGGCAGAGAATCAGGAAGCAAGCCCCCAAAGCTACACTACGATGCATTCGTTTCTCGATGTGATGGAACAAGATGGGTGCTGTGTTATCAATACCCCTCGACCTCTTCTGATGCACCGCAGGTAAAGCCGCATTTATGACAGATCGGTATCTTTTACAGACAATCAGGTGAATGATTTTAACTTAAATATCTGGCATTGGGAAACAATTTGTCTTGTCTGTTTTTATCATTCAAAGATTGTTTATTAAAATTTTCTATTTAGTAAGAAGTAATATGATTTTTGATGAACGATTATTTATAGAGGTTCTGATGTTGGAGTGACTAGCGCTCTGGTACTGGTGCTATAGGTTTGGGTTTGAGTCCGAGCTGTGCCATGGATATTTGTAGTGGTTCGGAACCCACTTCAAATGTAAGACACATTACAATGGTCTTTAGAACATTGGACTTTGGGCAGTAGAGCTGACAATGATACCTTAAGACAACAAAAAACATCTTATGTCTAGTAATCTGTCAGTAGGAAGAAGGCTTTGGCCCGCCACTGTGGCTGTTGTTCAGGGAGTTAGTTAGTTTATTTATAGAAATTACCAATTATAAATAAATAAATTTGTAGAACAAATCTTTTTTAAAATAAGTTAAAGAAATTAAGAAATATTTTCAACCTTAAAATTACTAAGCACCTCACATGAACGGTTTTCAAATAAATCTGTTGTTAATCATTTAATCTGGTGAAGTAGATTGAATTTATCGATTTTCTGAACACATCCTGGTAAAAACTAATATAATTTTTATCTAATACATTTGTATTGTCAGAAAAAAGCAAAGCAACGTTTCTACCAATCATAAACTTATAAAACATATTTGAATGTTATTTTTCATTATAATTTTCAAAAAAAAAAAAAGTTCTGTTCGCTTTTAAAAAAAAAAAAAAAATTTTTTTGATATAAAGTACTCGTGTTTTATTTTTAAACATTGGTGATCGAAAATTACTAGGCAAGTTACAATATACGTAATAAAAGTAAAGAAAAAAATAAAGGGACTTTTCTAACTTATAATATAGATATACGTAATTTTATAAATTTTGATGTGGATCTCTTTGTTGCTTGTTGTATGCCCAAGCAATATTTGATTTCATATCATTCTTGCTTAATTTGGGGAGTTATAAAATTAATAATATCTATTAGGCTTGCCAATCAATACAAATAACTCATTTGTACAAAAAGTATCCTTTTAGAAATTACTAACTTCTCAGATATTTGCCAATATACAAGATGCCATGAAAATTGAAAAAATCGTCAAAAATGAAAATTGAAAAAACACTTGTCATAAAAATCGAGTACTTTTGAATGTACTACAAGAAATAAAGATATCTTACAATGAAATTTATAAACTTTTGTAGCTGCATTTAAATTAGAAAAAATATTCTGGTTCTAAGTCTTCCAGTTTCGCTAATGAATTTTTGTTATATATCCAATAATTCTCGGACATCAGGTATTTCATTTCAACGATATTGCTCTATAATGCTTTTAATATTTACGCAGAATGCGACTGCGGCAAAAATGGTGAATGTGAATTGGATCTCTATGAAAATCCGAAGTGCTCTTGCTTTGATGGTTTTGCAGAACGAAGAAATGGAAGCAAAGCAACTTGCAACGGTAAAAATAGAATGATATTCAATGCAATAGTTATTTTAAATTTATGATTGAATTATTATTATGTGTAAATTATTTGTATGTTATTATTTTAAATTTATGTTATAATATATGTCATCGTATGTATTTTTGATAATTTGTATTTTGAAGGTGTTGTTCATGTCCGACAATGAATTTTTATTGAATAAACAAAATGTACATATTGAAAAAAATATCATAAGTCACTTATCTTCATATTTAAATTTCATTATGATATGATGATACATGACCCAAAATAGGATAATGCATGGACCATAATAGAAAAAAATCCCTTTGTTTTATCATTTTTTAATATTTCTAATGCAGCTGGCAATACATAGGCAGTTATCTTTAGGCCATGCACAAACCCAGAAAACCATAAAAATACTATAGATCCCACAAAGAAAACGAAAAAAAAAAAAAAAAAAAAATAGAAGAATTATACAAAAAGAAGTTAAATAGATAAGGATTTGGACAGATTAAAGTTAAAACACTAAAACATCATCGAGTCTTCAAACAATTCAGAAGGTCTGTCGCCTCCCAGTATCTGGGAAAAACACTGATCTGAGAGAGCTCTGCGCAAACGAGGAGATGCTCAGCGTTCATAGCCGCACCATTGCAGAGTGATTTATTTCATCGTATTCATTGTTTTCTGCTATGTCAGCCATTTCCGAATTATAATATCTGGGTCTCTGTAGCATTTGTAAATTTTTATGTTGTACCGTCTTCTCTTCGAAGAAGAAGGGGTTTCTGTGAAGGGCTTTCCCAAACACCTCCAAGAATAGACCTTAAAATCTTCTGCTCAAATAGACCCAAATGGGCCTCATCAGATCTTTCCAAAGTCCAAGTTTCAGAATGAGATATAAACAAAATAGGTCTAATAAGGATTCCATATAGCAAGAATTTAGCTTTTCTCCATATGAACTGTGATTTAAACAGTTTTATCAATCCAAAAAGGTCCTGTTGGCAGACGCAATTCTTTTTTTTTTACTGGTAAGATATTATTATGAGAATTAATTTCTGATCCTAAGCATTTAAAACTCAGTACAGATTCAAAAGTGTAAGTGCCTATGGTAAATCTGCACATTCATGCACTAAAATAATTATTTCTCATTTCTAGAAACATGCAGTGAAGATGCAGATTGTGAAAATGGTGGAATTTGCAAGAAAGAGGCTGGTGGAAAATTTTGCCACTGCCCCTCAGGAACTAGCGGAGACAGATGCGAGATCATCGACGAATGTGAAAACGGAAGATACCAGAACTGCAAAGGAAACTCGGGAACTTGTGAATACGACCTATTTGTGAAGAAAGCCGTGTGTACTTGCCCAGATGGAATGACTCTTCATCATAGAGATAACATTTGCAGAGGTAGGATGAATTAACTCTATTCCTTGCTCCTTGATTTAATATAATTTTTGGACAATATTTTTTTCACTTGGTTATTTATTATTGAGGGGCCTGATGGTCGAGTGGCTAGCGCTCTGACGCTCGGCACCCCCACAAGTTTCGGGTTCGAGACCCAGGGGTGTCATGAATGTTTGTAGTGATTCGGAACCCACTTTACAGGATCGTAGAGCGTTGCGGAGGGTAGTGTTACTCCGCGTCCGTAGCTTATCTTCAAGCTACACGCTCCTCCTGAGTTGTGATAAGGGAGTAACGTCGGTGCAGTGCTTGCCTTAAGGCCTTCAAGACAACCGTCTCAGTGTTTGCCAACTGCATTATAAAAAAAAATTTTATTGATAAAATAAGTAAAATAAAGAATACTTATTCTGAAGTCTCCTTAAAATGTTTTTCTATAGTTATTTTAACTTTCTCTGTGGATCATTGAGATCATGTATTAAAAAAAATCAAAATTCTAGTGTTTAAATATACTGTTTAAAAAGGATATTATTGGGGCTGATAACTGAGTGACTAACGTTCTGGCACTCCACATGGTAATACCACAGGTAATTCTTTCTAAATTGGGTTAATAATTTGCCGTATTGAATGAATAAATTTGTAAGTTTATAATTTCATTTAGTTATTGTTTTGTTATAATCATTTAATATATATTTTCAGTGTTTCATTTATATCATTTGTAGACTGCTAAGCCCTGATTTAATTATCTAAATATTTATAAATTTAAGTCATATATCTAATAGTCAACATATTATAAACCTATGTTAGTTAGCGAGTGAAGTAGTCTGGCCAATCAAATAAAAAAGATGAACCTCAAAGTGATAGAGGGTTGCTTTGTCAAGCAGCAGCTCATGTCGTAACAACATGATAAGTGGGAAGGTTATATCGGATTTATAACAAGAGACTGATTGTGATGAAATAATGACTGGATAACAGCAATCACTAATTTGTTCATGATTTATAGAAAAATTACAATATAATATATCAAATCAAGGGGCTGATGGCCGAGTGGCTAGCGCTCTGGCACTCGATGCAACAGGTTTTGAGTTAGAGTATGAATGTTTGTAGTGGTTCGGAATCCACTTTAAACCGTAGGTTCCAGTCTAATAGTATCTTAAAGCTTTGTGGGGGTAGTGTTATTCTCGTCCGTATCATATCTTCAAGCTACAAGTGTCCTCTCCGTAGTGCTAAATGAGTAACAGCGTTAGTCTGTGTAGCCCACTTTCGGCTGCTGACAGGGACGTGATCACTACGACACAATCCTCGACGCAATTAAAAATGAGATTTTCACTAACATAAAAATAGTAAATGTTTTATGGTTAGAGTAAGAATAAAGCTTTTCATATATAAATTGTTTAGAAGATAAATAAGATATCAATGGATAAAAATTGTCAACTTTTAGAATTTTTTTTTTCGCACGCACACACTCTTCAACTACAGAAAAACTACATTACGAAGGTAAATGCGCAAGTGGAAAAAAAAAAAAGCTAGCAAAAGGGCAAGGGACATTTCAGAAACACAATCAGTTTTTATAACAATGCAAGTAAAAAAGCATTTGCCTTTTTTTTTTTTAAACTCATCAAAAAATTATCTTGTAAGTGATTCTTAGATTTATTTTTCGCACAATAAACAGTTTTCAGACTTTAAACTGTTGTATCAACAATATTAATTTTTATCGGTAAAAGAATATCCTTTCGAACAATGCCAGTTTCAAAGAAAAAAAACTTATTAAAAACGTTCAGAGTTAAAAATTTAATATGCAGTTATATTCCATATAAAAATTCTGTAACTGTTCCATGTCCATTTTCATGTCTATGGATATCAAAATTAATAGAATTAAGCAGAAAATAGAATAATAAAATAGAAATTAATAGAATAATAAAAATAAAATAGAAATTAATTAGAATAATAAAATAGAAATTAATAGAATAATACATAATTCATAGAATAAGTAATTATATGAACTATTCTTTCTTCTAGTAAAGAATTTTGTTTAATTTGCAGCAAAATAGCAACGAAATGAACTATACTAGCAATAGTTAAAAATACGGAAAAATTTAAAATTTTATTGTATACGGATATCACTTGCATATACTTTTATATGTCTAAAATAATATTAATATAACATTGCATATTTCGTACTTATTTTATTGCATACGTGTAAATTTCATGTGATTTCGGGAGGTTCGAAATACGATTCTGAAACATTTTTTTATGCAAGAAAAAATAGCAGCACTTGAATATTTCATGAGAGTTATTTCTGTTCAGTGGAGGCCTGATGGCCGAGTTGCTAGCACTCTGGCGCTCGGTGCTACAGGTTTCGGGTTCGAGTCCTGGTGACACAATGGATGTTTGTAGGGGTTCGGAATACACTTTAAACCGTTGGTCCCGGTGTAATAGGATAGTAGAGCGTTGCAGGGGTAGTGTCACTCGTGTCTGTAGCATATCTTCAAGCTACACGTACCCCTGAGTAGCGCTAAATGAGTAACAGCGTCAGTCGGTGCAGCCCACTTTGGGTTGCTCATTGAGACATAGTCAATACGATCCACTCCTAGACGTAATTAAAAATAAATTCAGTGATATTTTTAAGCAACTAACCAGTTTTGAACTTTAAAGTGCAACATTGAATTTTTGAATAAATAATATTTAACGTTTAATATTATATATTTAATATTATAATTTTAATGTTTAATATTATATATTTAATATTATAATTTTAATGTTTAATATTATAGAGTTCATTAACATTTAAACAATAGTTAAAAATTCCAATTTTAATGCAAGAACATTCTAAAGTATTCTAAATCATCCTATATTAATATGTTTGATTCTAATGTCGTATCATATACAGGTTTTTATGAATTTTCACATAACACTTACGCCTTTGATTTAAATAATATACTCGTTCTTAAAAATTACGTGTAAACAAAAACCAATGATTTTGTAAGAAAACTGAAAATAGGTTCTAAAAATTGATGTTTAATATAATGGAAAAAGTATATTACATTCTATAGGATCATAACATTTTTATTCACATTTTTTAGTGACAGACATATAATGATTTTTAATAATATAAAAAACAAAATGTTTTTTTCAGTTTTTGTGTATGGAATTTATAATGTATATTATTATATTGTTGTTATTATTTTATTGTATGTATTATTATAACGTACCTCTACGATGGATAGTGAAAAAAAGCACGAAAGAATAGTATGATGTCACGCCCAGTGTACGAAAAACGAACTTTATTTAACACACATATATATATATATATTGTATGTATATATATATATATATATATATATATATACACTCAAGAGCCAAAACATTATGACCACCTGTCAATAACGAGTTGGCCCACCTTTGGCGCTCAACACAGCTTCAACACGCCTTGGCATGGATGCCACAAGTCCTTGGTAGATGGCCGGAGACAGACTGTACCAGATGTTTAAGCAACGATCACACAAATCCGAGATATTGCGAATTGGTGGTTTTGAACTCTGAGCTGCCGTCCCAGGACATCCCAAATGTGTTCTATCGGATTGAGATCAGGGAGTTAGGCGGCCAGAACATTAACTGGAATTCAGCATCATGTTCCAGGAATCACTCCAACACAATTTTAGCCTTGTGACAAGGGGCATTGTCCTGTTGGAACATTCCATTTCCAGATGCAAAAACAGAGGCCAGGTAAGGGTGCAACTGATCCGCAATGATGTTCAGATACCCTGTAGCATTCATGGTCTGCTCTACCACAACCACGGGTCCCAGAGACGCCCAAGAGAACGTCCCCAAAGCATAATACCGCCTCCATCAGCCTGTGTTGGATCTACTGTACATTGATTGAGCAACTGTTCGCCTGGAAGACGGCGTATCCTAACACGGCCATCGGCGTGATGAATGACAAACCGTGATTCATCTGACCAGGCAACTCTCTCCCACTGATCCATGGACCAGTCACGATGTTCCGAGCCCAGCGCAAGCGCAGTTGGCGACGACGCTTGGTCAACAAAGGCACACGAGTGGGACGTTTGGTGCGTAGCCTCATATCCAACAGTGTCCGCTGAACAGTGTGCTCCGATACTATTCTACTTGGCCCTGCATTGTATTGAGCTGTCAGCTGAGCCACTGTCTGGCTTCGGTTTTGCTTCACCATGCGAGACAGTCTCCGACGACCTTTTTCTTTGATAGCGTGTGGACGTCCAACACCATGTCGTCTTCTGCTGGTTTCACCGTCTCTCATCCACTTTGCATAAGTACTAACAACTGTAGATCGCGAACAATCCACGAGTCGTACAGTTTCGAAATACTTGTTCCGAGCCTTCGAGCCATTACAATCTGCCCTCTATCAAAGTCGCTTAGATCCGTAGCCTTTCCCATCACACACAGAAGTAAGTGAACGAATGATTCCTCAGACTCTCCAGCAGCAGTTAAATACCACTTCCACCTGATCTTGTGCCTTCCACATCATCCAGGCGAGTTCATTGCAAAATGTAGGGGTGGTCATAATGTTTTGGCTCTTCGGTGTATATATATATATATATATTGGCAATACCACTTAAGCTGTGCAGTATGGGAATCCTCGCTCGGAATGATAACAAAAGATGACCAAGGAATAGCGAAAAAAATTTCAAAATTAGTTTTTGTCACTAATTCAAAATTAACTGTTTTCACTATTCTTCCTCTACGATGAAAAGCACGAAAGAATAGTAAGACGTCACATCCGGTGTACGGAAAATAGGATTCATTAGAATCATGTGAACCTGTAAAAACGGAAGAAAAACGTAAAGAGTTTTGGAAATAAATAAATAAATATAAAAAATTGTACCCTAAATATTGCGAAAGAGGAACTATTTAAAAAAGAGATAGACAATAAGTACTTGTCTGTTATGTAAATGAACAGCTATCGTTGGACTCCCGTTGTGACTATCAGTGATATTTACATAGTATTAATCTATACCGTTTGTAAATATTGTGATGTATACTTAGTTTATCTTAAATCGTAGTATCAATACAATATAAACTGCCAGGGAATATATCTCCCAATATCCATCACGCCATCATACCAACGTCAGTGTCATCGGCAGGTTGGATGATAAGAGTCAAGTTATGTTTCGTATTATCATCTGTGGATCTGACTTCTTTATATTTTTGGCCGATAGAGACATCTGAAGGAATTGGCTTATAGAACCCAAATTACTATAGACCCAGACATAGTTGCTTGCCTTCGAGCTGCCTTCATACTTTTTTGAACTGTTGGCGTTCGTAAAGTTAGCCACCTATGGTGCGCCCATGTGTGTCTCGGGATATGAATGAATGATATGGCCATTTTGAAACCCTTCCTATATCTCCCAATATCCATCATTCCAACGTCAATGTTATGGACAGGTTGGATGACAAAGGTCTGATTATGTTTCCTATTATCATCTGTAGGTCTGACTGCTTTATATTTTTGCCTATAGAGACATCTGAATGAATTGGCTTATCGAACCTAAATTACTAGAGACCCAGATTTAGTTGCTTGCCTTCGAGCTGCCTTCATACTGTTTTTGAACTGTTGGAGTTAGTAAAGTTTGCCACTCTATGGTGTCTCGAAAGAATGGTGGTCATTTTGAAATCATTCCTATGTAAACTGCATATCACATACAATTACCAATGTTTTGTTCTTCTTTTAAATCTCATTTTCCGAGTACCAGATGTGACATTACACATTTTCCTTTGATATTTTCTTTTGATATTTTTCTTAGAGTTATGCTTTCTTAGGCAACTCTTATGTATCCCAAACTAAAATTCCTTCTGAATAGTGTATGCGATATTTTGTTTGTTCATTTTACTGGAAAGCCTAATTATCCCACTGAAATTCAACATTGTCATTCATCTTTCACCATAAAGAAATATTTCGTGAATTGGTATATTTAGTATTTTATTCTTTACAAATATGCTGATGATTCTTTCATTTGTATGGACAATAGCATACATCATACATTTCGCCTTACGTGCTTTATAATAATCTACAAGTTACAAATATGGAAGAAAAATAATTGTTTCACTAATCGTATATTTGTAAATTTTACAAAAAAAAAAATTGTTCTTATTCTTTATGTGTACATTAAGCACACAAACAAATGAGAGATTTATAATGCTTGTGTATTTTATAATTTTATATATGTTTTTAAATATCTTGAATGTTATAGCTACATAGCAAGATTGATTATGAATCTCAAAAAGGCATAGCAATGGTGACTCATCATCAAAACTGTAGGAAGCTGATATTTGTAAAGTAACAGCAGATGTATACACGTTCAATTTTTTGTTTTGTATATTGTAACAAGTTTTTCTCACGAGAAGAGTTTTGGTATTTCATTCCCAGGTGAGAGGAATGTATATTATTTGACAAATATAAAGTAAATCCATCACTCAAATTTGACATAAGACAAGCTTTATTATGGGTAGTTATATTACATGAAATTAGAGTTTTGTACTAATGAGAACAAACTGTCACTTAAATTGGATAACAAATATACGGTATCATGTATATCAGGAAATTAGCAAATGTCTGTGTGACATTCACAGGTCGAAACAATCACAGAAGGAAAATAAACTATATTATGAGTTGTCCCATCATGATGGGTAGTAGACTACGAGCTGAGAAATGTCTACTCCAATGAAAAGTGAGGGGAAGCTGATCCTTCCTCTTGACGGATTGTCTTAAAAGAGTTTTTTTGGTGAAGAAGGGAGAAAGTTCTGTGACGAGTCGACCAGAAGTTTTTTCTTTTTCTCTGAAGTGACTGAATAGGCCGGAGTTTTTTGACTGTTTTTCAAAGGAACCCTTGTGGTTTCGTGAATCACGCAGTGTGATAGTTAAGGTCTGCCGCAGACCAAATGTTTAGATTCATCGTAGACTCGAGAAACCTGAAAATTTCCGAACTTGGAGTGAATAGCACTCTGTGTCTTGTGTATCTAAATTATATCCTTAATTTTTTATTTGTAAATAGCGTTCTATATATATATATAATATATATATGTATGTATAATGTTTGTAAATATATATATATGTATGTATAATGTTTGTAAATAAAATTTCGCATGAACCTGAAAGTGGCCTTCTTCTTTGAAGCCGTTATAGGTTTAGCATAGGCCGAGATGTTACAATATCATATTTTTATCATAGAAAAGCATAATTTTCGTCAATGTAGAAAACATTTAAACAAACAGAACTCTTAAAATTACTCTCCAGTGATATTTGAAATGTGTTTTTTTTTTAACATAATGGCTGAAATGGGAGAAGAAATAAATTGTGGAATTGCAACGTAATATATTACTTGAATGTACTTATAAAAATGAAAAATTGAATAACATTATAAAAAACTTTTTGAAATGTGTGCGTATATGATGTTTACCTCCTGCTAAAATTGAAAAAATGTTGATAAATTACATCTGGACGAAAAACAGTATGGAAACTGATCTCACTAATGTCCACAATATTGCTTCTTCTTGTCCTGCACCTCATACTACTAAATATGTACCCACCTGTTAGTTACAATGTCAGTCCCAGATTAATGGATGTCACCTTTTCATAATTTACTTGTAATTTTTTCAAAAGTTTTACTTTCTCCAACTTGAGAAATGATATTCATTAATCTAACTGATTTTTATCATTTCGCTTCTTTATTACTTTTTTTAAAAATTGATAAATTATATTACTTTCAACTAAGTGAACTGCAACGTCTCGGAGTATAACTGTTTCAAGAAATGGGACACTTTCAGGTTCATGGGAACATTTTAATTTTTATTTAAAAAACATATATATATATATATATATATATATACAAAGAATTAACTCTGGATTATTATACAAAGATATGAAGAAAATAAAAATATTTGATCACAAGCGCACAGTTTAATCACAAGTACAGTTTACCCAAGGTCGGAGACTTTTTCATAGTTCTCAAGTTTACGTCGAATCTAAATGCCTGTCCTGCTGTAGAACTTAAGTATCACACGGCGTGATAAGACTCCGGCTTATTCAGTCCCTTCAGAGAAAAAAATTTGCTCTACTCGTCGCAGACCTCCCCTCTTCTCCACCAAAAAATTTTTAAGACAATCCGTCAAGAGGGGGGTGTCAACTTCCTTCATTTTTCATCTCGTGGTCCGTCACCAATCACGATGGAACAACTCATCCCGTATCTAGATGAGTTGTTATAGTCCATAGTTCATATTCTATCTGTAGTTGTTTCGACATGTTAAGGTCGCACAGACATTCGCTAATTTCCAGAGTCTCATAATACATGATACAGAATATCTTCTATCAGATTTGAGTGTCAGGTTGTTCTCATTAGTGCAAAACACTGCATGTAACATACTACACCCAATACAGCTTGTCTGCTGCCAAATTTGTGTGATGGGTTGTTATATATTTGTCAAATAACATACATTCCTCTCGCCTGGAAATGAAATGCCAAAACTCTTCTCGTGAGAAAAATATGCTACAATACTCATTAATTTTTTTCATAAGCTTTCATTTTTAAAATTAATAATGAATTTATAGATTTTAAACTCTATTTTATACATAATCTTTAAATAAAATATAAGTTTTAATTTTAATTAATTGTATTAAGTAAGTTTAATTTTTTCATATATCCTTATCAAAATATAATGTAATTTCCTAATTAATTCAAGCAAATAAAATGAACTTCACTGTCAGTTACAATCAATCGCTTAACATTAGAATGCATTGTTTTTATAGCGCAGTGTGGAAAATATATGTTATTATTATGAAATTATTATTATTATTAAATAAAGCATTTTTTTTGAAAATGTTTTTAGATCATTTATTTATTCCTGTGATAACCGAATGTCAAAAAATGCCTATAATTATTTATTATGTATTTTCATATTAAAGATGTTTTTTTCTTTATTTATAGACAACCCTGTATAATATAGTCTAGTACAAAAATTATTCTAGTGTAAATTAATAACTTTTCGTATCACTCTTTTTTGAAAACTTTAAATATATTTTCACAGAATGTGATTGCGGTGATCATGGTAATTGCCAATTTGATGACCTTGGAATTAAACGGTGTACATGCCATGAAGGTTATGCAGTACGAACAATAGGGTGCAGGACAGCCCTGTGTAGGTAAGAGATATGGCAGTTGATATTTATCAAAATATGTAAAATAAATGAGAGAGCTTTAAATTTTGTTCTTGTATATACATTTACTACAAAAAATTCTTGATATACTACTGTGTCCAAAAAGTAAGACAAATTTTCTAATTAAAATTCTCGGGGCTTATGGAATTAAAAACTTTTTTAGGTTACTGGTACTGCCCTTGACATCTGTGAAATTTGACGTCAAGATATTCATTAGTGTTTGAGTTATGCTTGGCTTTCTGGAGACGCTAAAAAGTTGATTCAGCGATTTTTGAAATGTCTGAATTAATTGAGCAAAGAACTTGCATTCAATTTTGCTTTGCGGAAACGTATAGAATGTTGCAGAAAGCATTTTTGTGAGCATTCTATAACGAAAGAAATGTTTATAAGTCGTATAAACAGTTGAATAAGGCAGAGAACGCGTTGAAGACGAAGAGTCCTCTGGTCGACTACCAACCTCAAACGACGAAGCTCGCGTCCAAAAAATTAAATATTTGGTGCTTGCAAAACCGTCGATTTAAGATTAGAGATCTTGCTGATGATGTTAGAATTTCAAAAGGAACTGTTAATTCCATTTTGGACCTCAAACTTGATTGGTACTGAAAACAATGACGAAGTTGGGCAGCTCACTCTGCAGTGATTCTTCACGAAAATGGAATCCATATCGTTCCACAGCCACCATGCGACTTCGGCTATTCTCTAAACTCAAAAGACCGGGGACACCGTTTTGAGTAGACTGAAGAGATTCAACGTGAACTGCTGCGCGCGCTTTGAAGGCCATCCCTGCCGATTTTTTAGCATGCATTGAGGATTGGAAACAAAAAGTTGGCATAAGCATTGCAGCCCGGAGGAAATTACATTGTGAAGACAACGAAAGAAATTTTGGAAGAATAAAATAAAGAGTTTCTGAAAAAAATAATTGCTCTTACTTTTTGGGCTCAGTAATATTCTGTATCTCTTAAATAATTATCATATGGTAATGAGAAATCGAATAACTTTTGGATTTTATGTCTTTTTTGTTCACGTTTTCACTCCTTTAGTAGATAAATTCCCTTTAAAAATAAAATTTCTTTCAAATATTCTTTTCGAAATATGTTAAAGCAAAAATAAAAATGACTGTTACTCCTTTTCTCTCCAATAACGTCATGTCCCCAATGTGT
>BPLR01003777.1:0-116972 GCA_021605095.1 Caerostris extrusa
TTTTATTTTCACCAACAATCAACAATTTTTATAAAATTCATTCTGTATTGTAAAAGTTCTACTGAAAATTGATCGTTCAATGAAAATTTTTTTAATGAATGCAGAGAGTAAAATATCGATGTTACTTTCTTTAACATTTCTAAAAAATTTTTTTTGTTATATTTAACACTATTTTCCCCCCATTATATCTGCGTTGAAGAGTTATAAATGACACTTACAAGTAGGGCTTATAAATTACTTAATTTTTAAATTTTGTTGAATTGCATGTTGGAATGTAGAATATTTAATTACTTAATACTAATTGATAACAATTTTCATTTTCTCTTTCATGAATTTATCATTTTAAAATGGAATTTCCTGATGTGTTCTAAACTCACAGTTTGGTGTTATTTTTCAGAAGAAGTGCAAAATGGGCGTTGACTGTGAAAATTGTTTTATTTAAAAAATTACATTTCAATTATAAAGTGAATTTTAATTATTTTTAAATGTTCATTTGTCAATGGAATCTGAAGGAACCTATAAAATTAGAGTTAAAAAAATATAAACTATTGTTGAGAAGTATTCTAATCTAGCAAATAGTACTGAAATGTAAATTCAAAAAAAAAAAATGTGTTGATATTAGAATTGTTCATATGAACTTATATTTAATTAAATCTAAATCATCTTTTAGTGTTTCTACTTTTTTTCTCTTATATATTTTTCCCTTTTTGGTTGAAATTTGATCAATGGAGTAAAATAAGATTCTTCTAAATATCTGCGAGCTTGATATCATTTCCTATGAGAAGAAGAGATTCTGACATTTTGATCTATACTGTTGATAGTAAAGACGTTTTTAGAGGATAATGCATAAAATCTGCTATCTTTAATTCCTAACTGATCATTGTGGTATATAACAGACACAGCTAAATATGAGATTTTTAGTTATAAAACCTAATTCACACTGCAACGACTGAGAACATTGACCAATTAAGCCTATTTTACTATCTTATCATCATTGACAAAGCATATTTGAAGTTGAATGCCCTTCAACTTGGCTTGAGATTTCTGCAGAATGCCAGAAAAGCACTTTTCAAGCAGTTGAAAATCTGAATTCTAACTGCAGCTGTAAAAAAGTATAGTTTTTGGTGTGCATTACTTTGGAAGGGGGGGAATCCTGTGTCTTTTTAATTCATTATTGGAATATAGTCAATTAACCTTTTATAAAAAGAATATGAAAATGACACACATGTACAGTATTGGAAGATTGTTTGTGTGCTTTTTTTTAATTTAAAACTACTAGGAGACTTATTATTTGATAAAGAGGGAGTGATTCCTATTCTTTTTTTTTTTTTTTTTTTTTTTGCATTTTCTTCTTTCATCAATGTTTTGTTTCATCTGCTGTTATATTTATTTATATTTTATGTACCAAATTCATTGTCTCAGAGAAAATTTTAATCATTTTAATTATAATCCTATTAAAATGGTTTATTAGTTTTATATTTTTGATATGAATAATACTATGCTACTTTAATATTAATTTTTAGTTTTGCAATTATAACTTTAAAATCTAATTGCGTTCCATGTTAATGCATTATATTACTAATCAGTGAATTAAATATTTTTGATAGCTTTTGACATGAATCAAATTGAAAGTGAAGCAGCAGCTACTGCTGCTAAACATGTTGCCAACATGTTACAAAAAGACCAGACCAACTTGAAAGTAGATAAATACATGCAAAGAGAAGTGCGGAAAAAAGGTATGTATTTTTTTTTTTTGTTTTGTTTAACAAGTAGAATATGAAGGAAATTTAATTTCTCAAGCTAATTAAGTGCCACAATTTACTGCCTATAATTCATGCATTATATATTTAAACACCTCAAAAATCTTAGGATATAAATTCTAGGCCCCTGTGTATAATCTTGGGACAGTACCGCCCCCCCCCCAGAAGTTCCATTAAAATCAATTCTAGAGAATTGCCAGCTAAAACGTTTTCTGCTTACAAAAGTTGACAAAACTTTGTGTGAGAGCAAGTAAGCAGTCTATGAATGATAGAAAAAAAAAGCAGAACTTTTACAAAATTGATCAAAATAAGATGTGCGTTATGTATAAATGTGTGCCAATAAATGAAAAAGGTCTGAAATGAAGTTATTAAAAATTATCTTATATTTTTTTCTAACATTGTACTTAAATGCATATCTTTTTCTTGGCTTCCATTGTCTTAAATTTGTATCATAGGTTCAAAAATGCTCATTTGAGATAAAAATGGTTTGTTAGTTGTTGTAATGGTTTATATAATATATAAAATATAAACTTATTGTTATATGTTATATCAGATACAAATCTCCTGCATATTATATGCCACTATAGATTATATGAGATCTATTTTTTTTGGCCAAAAAGTATGTCTTTACTGTGGGTTATAGACAGCAATTTATGATACTTTTCATTAGAAATAATTGATAATATTCCAAATTACTTTGTATTTTATATAATGCAACGGCCAAAGTTATTATAACAGTCATTTTTAGTCAATATTATTATAGTTCAACAAATTTTAATATTATTTATATATATATATTATATTTTCTTTTTATTTTGTAAATTAAAGCACTAAATTACAAAATATATACATTTTATTTCAAATTGATAAAGGAATTATTTATATGTAAGGTTTTATTAATGAAATAATTCTATAAATAACTAATAAATTCTATGGAATTTTGATTTTATTTTTAAATTAACCGTTCTAAAATTTAAAAAAGTTAATAAATTTTGATGCTAGATTACTAACAAGCAATACTAGATTTCATACCATGGCTGCCAAGCGGCCTGATATCCAATTGGCTAGTGCTCTAGCCTTTGGTACCACAGGTTTCAAGTTTGTCCCAGGCAGTGGCATGGATATTTGTTAGTGATTTGGAATCCATGTTAAACTGTAAGGCCTGATCTAATTAGGCCAAAGTGTGCACAAATGACTGTAGAGCGACAAACCAAACCATTGCTGGCAAGTATCTGATTTACTATGGAATTAATAGATGCTGTGTGATTCCTGCAAATGAAATTAATGCTAATAATTATTAAATTGATTAATTTATTTATTCCTGCAAAAAATTAATACAAGCCATCTGATAAACACAATCTCTCACATACACAATCACTCTCCATAAAATCCATTGAAATTAACTTTTATAGAGCTGATACTATAATTTCTTAGATGCTTGATAATACATGGGTTGAAATCAAATGTCGCTTTGCCAATCTAGGGATCTTGCATCAAATTTGTTTGTTAGCAAATCGATTTTATTTCTATTTCTTCAATTTTTTTTTTTTTGTACATAATTTCGTAATTGTCCAATAATTCTGTATAATTTATGTATTAAATTTTTATATAAATTTATTAGTGATTATATTTTTAAACTTTTTTAATATAAATTAAATATTTCACATATATGAATTTTCCCTAGGCTTCTGTTGATGGTGTTCTTAAAACTGCTATGCAAACTCAATTAGATGGTGTACAGACTGGGTTATGTCAGTTAGAAGCTGCATCAAATGAAATACAAGAAATAAATAAGGAGTATGAAAAATACATTTCTTATGTTCTAAATACTTCTATGTTATTTGTATATATTTATGTTTTTTAATTAGCACATCTGCTATAATACCATTGTCTAATCATACGTTTTTATTCTCAGGAAAAAAAAAACCCCACCTTGTTCAGAAGAAACAATCATTATTAGAAATACTATATATCTGTTAAAATCCATTATTAAATAATTAAGTATTAAATAGTTCCTTTTTGGGAGGTTTTTCAAAAAGAGATGCTTATTTTATTCTTCTAATCAATACAAATTTTTTGCTAAAAATATTATTAATTATTTAACGACATATGTACAGGTTATTTTTTATGAAAAAATACTATTAATTTAGAGGTTTAATTTTGAATTGTTTTCTTTTCATGTGATCTATTTGAAGTTTGAATAAATGTATTTACAAAGCTAATTTTGAAAATTTCGTAATGTCTTGAAATCTGGGAATCTATTTCTATAACATTATTAAAATTTAATTGATTTATTGGTAAGGCCTTTCAAATTTTTTTAGTATTTTTTTTTTTTATTTATTTAAGAAATTTTATTTTTTAAAAATTCCTTTTTTTTTAATTAAAAAAAAAATTGTACTAAATTTTGTTTTTAATTTATTTAATCTGACCATATAATAGCATGCATTGTGATGCAATATTAATGTAATATGGCTGTCCTTAAAAATGGGTTATGATGGAATTAAAGTATTTGTTTCCCAATTGTCAGTTACATTATTTTACAAAGTTAAAAATCAACTTTTCAAAATATCAATTACATTAGTAATTGTTATTTGTGGTAATATTTATGAAATTCAAGAAATCTTACTAATTAAAGAAAAATGTATAATTACTGCTTTATTATAACACTAATGAAATTTTATCTAAAGAAGGATTGTTAAAAAATTAATTATAATATTTTCCCCTATTTGTCTTGATTTATAAAAGTTACATTATTTTCTTAATTAATTTTTGTTTTTCTCAATATTTTTTTCTGAAATATACCAACCACTTTTACATGGATTAAATACATTTATTGCAGCATTCAAGAAATAAAGGATTCTTTAAGAATGATACCAGAATTAGTTGAAAATCTGTATGCACTTAAAATTGAAAGCAAAGAACACAGTCAGGTAAAAATATTATATTCACAAATTTATTCTTGTGTATAAAAATATAAAAATTTTACAAGATGATGCAATTTACCCATAAAACTTTTGTAATCATCATCAAAGACAAAAAGATCAAAATTTTAAGATATCTTTTCTTATATTATTTTTATGCATTATATTTTTTTATAGTGTTCAGCTGCATTGGAAAATCTAGAACATATACTTAATATACCTAAAAGTGTTCAAGATGCTTTGGATATGATTAATGAAGGAAAGCTGCTAGCTGCACATCAAAGGTAAAACGTTTTCATTATTAACTTTTTTAAACACTAATTTTTTAATAGTGTAAAAGCACTTTTAAAAGTATTTAGTATTAATTTATTAATATAAGATATATTGAGAAACCTAAATAATCAAAGCAATTCATTATTATTAGAATAATTCTGCATATCTCTCTAAGCTTGAATTGACAAATCAGATACAGACCTTTTACTGGTTAGAAATTTCATTAACATTTGTGTAATTGCATTTTATATAATTATATATGTAAGATTATAGTAAATATTTTAGTACTATAATTAATATTAAATTTATTAGTAAGATAGATTTTATAGCATATTTCTAATATTGGAAGTTTTAGTTGACTTTTTATTTTTTAAATCAATGGCAATTGAAGAAATAAATATTCATGAATAAAATTCAATTCATCATTTAATAAAGCCAAAATATAGGAAGGAAATTGTAAGGAAAAATAAAACACTTAAACAATAGAAAAACTGAAGATAGCAAGGAGTATTCTGAAACAAAAAATAAATAACTGCTTTATTTTGAGTTTGCTTAAGTTGAGATATTGCTGTATATGGTAAGTCCAAATAATATGACAAATAATTTGCAGATTATGTAAGTTCTTTTTTATTATTATTATTATTTTTGGATCAAAAATTATACCTTCCTGTTATACAAGCATTGTAGATTATAGATATAAAATTGCAATATTTTTGTTTTTCCTTTGATATCTTTATTTATTTAACTTCCAGTTTAGCGATACTGGAGCATTCCAGAGATGATCTATTATATGAGATGCATAAACTAGCTAATCAAAGCCCTACAGATAAAAATGTGAGTGTAAAATTGATTATTTCATGCAGGATTTTAGTTTCGATAATCATTTTGTTAAATTTTGCTTTTCATGTTTTATGAATTATTTATGTTAAATAATGCACTTAATTAGTTTTGTTATTATATTATTTAAAAATGAATATCAAATTCTTCATTTAAAACTTAATTGTTCTTTATAATTATATTTTTCTTTGACAACAAATTTTAAAATGTCCCTAAGAATTATTTTAATATATACTAATTATTTAATTTCTAGAATATATTTTTGTATCAATGATGGAAAGTTTTTGTTTAATGAGAAAAAGATACATGAGAAAATTTCTACTGTTTTAAATATATTGAAAAAAATATTAAAAATTATTTTTCATCATGTCTTAGTAATTATGTTATTAATTTTAATAATATTTCATTTATGGCAATTGGTTTAATATACCAACATTGTAATTTTTTAAATTCTAGAGGTTTACCATACCATACCATTCCATACAAACATGTTCTATAGTAGATAAAATAAATAATTGCTCATAATAACAGTGCACATTATATTACATGTAATAATTGGTATATTATTTGAATAGTATATTATTTAAATGGAATAATTGTTTTTTAGAAAAGGTCGAATAAGTATTCTAAGAATTAAAATCTCATTTTGGCATGTAAAAAAAGAATTATATTAACTTTTTTTTAACATAACATTACAGAAGTTTTAACCAATATAAATAATTAAAAAAGCATGGACTCTTTTGAAGACATTTAATTTTGTTTGCTTCAATCATTTTATTTATTATTTTTTTTGAAAATTTTTATAGTTAAATTAATTGATTTTATATAACAATTTAATTTTCTTAGATGCTGAAGCATTACTTTTCTGATGTTGAAAAACTTTCTGAAGAAATTAGCAAACAGTTATGGTTAATTTTGAGAAGAACTTTAAATTCTGTTCGTAAAGAACCAAAGATTATTGTTAGTGCTCTTAGGATTATTGAAAAGAAGAAAGTGAAGATACATGTGCTGGTGATTTATATAACAGAACACGTTATATGCCTATAGGCCGACCAAAACAGTGGAGGGAAAAAGCTTTTGAAGTCTTAAAGCAATCTGTTTTAGAAAGGTAAAAATAATGTATTAAAATTTTTAGTGAGTTGTTTTTTCTGGATTATGCTTTAAAAATTAAAGTTTAGAAAATTCAGGGGTTCAAAAATTCATTAAAAAAAAATATTATGATTGGATATATGTAGCTGTCAATATGTATGAATTTTCTGTAGAATGTATGCAAATTTATCGATTAGAATGAATGTATCGATTTTATAAATAATTGAAAAAATCTGTGAAATTAAAAAAATAGTGAAATTAAGAAAAAAAAAAAAAAAAAATTAAAAACCATTTAAATAAAAAGAAAATTCAATTAAAAAGGGATTTCATTTTGTTTGCACAACATATATGGATAAATTTGAATTTCATTTACATGAATATGTACTATTAATATATTTTTCCACAATTCGTATATATTCAGAATTTTATCTTTGCTAATTGTTGTGTTTATTTATTAATTTTCATGATTTGCTGTTATTTTATTAAAATTAGATATTGTAATAAAATTATATAAATTTTGAAAGTGAAAATGTCAGCAGTTGTAAATATATCCTGATTAGGATATCTAAAATTATATTGATTATTATTTTGTATGAAAAATTATATTTATTTTAACAAGATAAAAAAATTTTTTTAGATGAGCATAATGTAAAATTAGAATTATTTTATGTTTAAGAGCAAGACATGCACATGATTAAGAGAAATTAATTTCTTATTGTATTCTTTTTTAAATACATCAAATATTATAAAATTTGTAAAGTACAGCAGACTTTCATTATATTACAGTTGCCAGTAAAAAAAAATATATAATATTCTGAAAACATGATATAATCAGTGACCTTTTCCCAAAATATCTAATATATTGAAGGGCTATTATAGTTAATATAATTTTATTTGAAATTTTAATTACAATAAAAATTCTGACACAGCTATTATTTCATATTGGTAAATTTTGAAGAATTTATTTACTTGAACAATATATCTATCATATTTAAGTTTTTGAATTATTAAATGTTATGATATAAAGTTTTATGTACAAGTAACATTTGTTTTCTTCATTAGAATTGAAGGAAATCAGTTTGAGGACAGGTCTGGTAATAAAATGTGGTTGGTTACCCATCTTGAAATGACTAGACAAATTATTGTGGAAGATTTAAGAGTTGTGAAGGTAAATTAGTTACATTGATCTGTGTAATTATTATGAAATTTTTAAAGTTTGTGAAACATTTTTTATATGTATAAAATTTTATTTTTGGTATTATAATAAACACATATATTTTCCACTTTCATTCTTTCTCTCTCACTCTCTCACTCTCTCTATATATATATATATTACATTATATATTAAAATATACATTAATATATTTAAAGAATTTGAATACTGAATTATGACATCAATTTAAAATGCTTATGTTATATTTTTCTTGCATATTTTAAATAAATTTATTTCTATTTTATAATTACCTATTTCATTGAACAATCCTGAAAAGTTAAAAAGGGTTTTATTCTTATTTAATTTATTTTTAGTGTTATTATTATGTGGTACATTTATTTAAGATAAATTGGGTTTTGTTCTTTATAGAGTGCTTGTGTACCCTGCTTTCCACCAAAATACGAGATATTTGAAGAATATGTGAAAATGTACCATGATTGTCTTTCTGGTCATGTAAGTATAAAAGAATGTATTTATTATATTTTATTTAACTATTAAATATTAACATAATAACTTAGAATTAATGTATTCATATATTTTTTAATAACAATTTGAATTTTTTTATTGCATGTTCTATATGCATAATATTAAAAAAATTCACTACTAAAATATTTTTTGAAGAATATGTGAAATGTACCATGATTGTCTTTCTGGTCATGTAAGTATAAAAGAATGTATTTATTATTTTTTATTTAACTATTAAATAGTAACATAATAATTTAGAATCAATGTATTAATTTATTTTTTTAATAACAATTTGAATTTTTTTATTGCACATTCTATATGCGTAATATTAAAAAAAAATTCACTATAAAAAATATTTTTTTGAATCAATTCTTCTTTAAAATTTCTGATTTCTTTTTTATGTATGTTGAAAGAAGTGTAAATTTTTAAATAAATGTTGATTTTTAATGAGAATTTTTCCACACTTCTACAATTTAAATCAATTTTTTTATCATATCATTTTAGTTGGATTGTTTTTAATTACTAGGTTTTTATGTATGAATTTTTAAATACATATAGATTCCTTTGAAGTTAATTGAAATTACAAAAGTATTTATCATTATATTGTGCTTATCGTGTTTTAACACAAATTTTTAACCATGAATTAACCAATTAATTTAATTTAATTTAAATTAGTTAATTTAATTTAATGAATTAACCAATTAATTTTTAACCACCATGAACTTCTGACATTATTATAGAAATAAATGATAGCTATGAATGGTAATTATATAATTCTTTGTCTTAATAACAAAATCCTCTTTTTTTCTTTAATAGTATAATAATTATTACTTTAACTAATAATTTCCTCTATTTCTAATCAATGTTTTTAATACAATTGTCTTAATTTTATTAAATTAAAAAATAAGGTTATTTCCAATTGCAGTTACAAGACCTTATAGGCAACAATTTAGAAGATAATGAATACATAAGTTTGTTGACTTGGACAAGTGGATATGGGTAATTATTTCATGTTTTGAAAATTAACTTATTCAATAAAAGTAATTTTTTTTAAAATTTATAATTTAAGTATTTCATTTCCAAGATTATATAACAATTTTCTGTTTCTTGTTGATTTGTTACCGTGTATAAAAAACTGTCTCTTTTAAAAATTGTTTTGAAAACACGATTTTAAATTTTGAATTGAATTTTCTTCCAGGAGTGCTGAAATGCTTGGCCATCCTGATCTTAGCATAGATGTTTCTAAACTACCACCTTTATTAGAAAAAACAGTTATTCAAAGCCTTGTTAATCAGTAAATATTTTTATACAATTATATATTTGCATTATACCTAAAAAAGTCAATATATAAGTTTGCTATAAGTTTTGAATTCTAAGTATAAGATATTTGGTGTAAAATTTATGTAAAAATAAAGTTTTTAAAAATTAGTGCCAAAATTTCACAAATAAAACTGACTTCTTAAAATTTTGAAATATTTTTTTGAAATTGAAATAAATTAAATTTTTATCATTTTATTTATAGAGTTAAGAGAATTAATTTAGGTTTATATTTTCTCTGAAATGTCTATTATTACATGTATTGAATTAATTTTTTTTTAGGTATTTGTACAATGTGAAAAAGAATTATCGAGATTGGATGAAAAATGCTCTTTCTACTGATGTTAAAGTATGTTTTATTATTTTAATATTGTATTAGTTACTTTTTATATAACCTTTCAATGTATGTTTAATGAGATTTCTTCTTTAATTTATTTTTCTGATGTTCTTAATAATGATTCTTACAATCTTAAATTATTTTACAGTAATCAAGATTGTACATATAAAAATATGGTTAAAATAAATATTTCCATAGATATTTTATAAGTTAATTTCTATTTATATGTTAAAGTTCTATTATAATTTTGAAATCAAAACTTGTACTATATTTATATGTATGCTGAAAATAAAAAAATATTATGTTTTACTATGTAGAAATATTATATTCAGCACAATATCTTATGAGTATTTACTGAAAAGTATAGGTAAATGAAATAAGCTATTGTAATTCTAAATATAAACTCTGCTTATTGAATATCTATTTTGTTATCCACATTTCAGAATGAAAATTTTGTTACAAAAGGAAGTTTATATATATATATATAGCCATAAACTTTCATTACAGAATAAATTATATAGTTTTAGATTATTATTATATATTGCAATATTTCATGAATTAAAAAATCCTATTTTTTATTTTATATACATATATTTTAATTATACATTATTTGCATTATAATTAATTTATTCTTGAGTGAGAAATAATATTCAACTTTCAGGATTGGAACCAATATGAGGGACCTGATGAAGATGAAAGTGGATATTTCCATACTCAGTTGCCTCTTATTATGTACAATATGTTAGATCAACATGTAAGTAAAAATCATGAAAATGTTAATAATTTTTTTCAATAACTATTTGCAACATTTTGTTTTTGTTTATTTTACTTATTATGTGTTAAAAATTTCATTTTCATCCCTAAAAACTAGCTATAATACAATCACAAATGGTGTGGAAAATTTTTGGCAAGTGGCCAAGTTGGACAGGTAAAGAAAAAGCAACATTATAGGGGAGGAAATGCCATTTAAGTGAATATTTATTGCAGTGAAAAGAATTTAAGATTTTAATAATTAAAATTTTAGACTAAACAATATTGAAAGAAAATCTAGAAAAAAAAATCTGCCCTAACTATTATATGTTTTTCTATCAAAGCAGCTTTGTGACCAGGTCTGTCTGACTAGCATCCCTAACAAATAATTGATTCATCCATTTCTATTGTTCAACTAGATCTTTACCATTTCCCATTCATAGTCAGATTATCGTATAGTGTTTTTAATAAATATCCTTGAATACAGCCAAGCATTTTCTTCAAATTGTGTTCTTATAAAGTGTTTTATTCCAGAAAATTAAAAAAAAAATTTAAATATTAAGTAAATATTTGTTAAAATACATGTGAATAAAGTAAACAAACAAGAAAAAAAAAGTTGTTTCTTTTTTTGTTTTATAAATTTTATCATTAGAGTTATTCATTGCTACGAAGTAAACTGATTATTTGTAGTTAAGAATTTCTTTTAAAAGAGAACTTATTTTTGAGACATCAACTCCATAAAAGATACAAAATATTTTTGTAATTCAAAACTCATTCATGGTTGCAGCTTGGTGGTTAATAAATTATAATCATATGTGCTGTAGAGTAAAAATATATGAATGAAGATCATGTAATGGTGATTGTCTTATTGAAAATTGCATGAATGAAAATCATGTGAGGGTGACACTTGCACCAAACAACTCATTCATAAAGATAAAAACATTTATATTTTGATTTTTCCTTATGTCTAAATTTTTTCGTATTTCTTAAATGACTTATTTTTATTTCTTAAAATATTGCGTGCAAGTTTTAAATTTTATCTTTTTATTTAATATTTTTCCGTTTTAATATATTTTTCTTTGAAAGGAAAAAAATCTGCTAGCATTCATGAACTGCTTCATGTTTATAATATTTTGAAATCTACCATATGTAAGCTAAAGTCAATGGTCAAATAAATGAATTTGTAAAGTAATTCAAAATTAAATTTTTTTTTGTTTAGAAAATATTTATAGTAGAAAGGTTTTATAACAGTCTTTGCTGAAGTCATGCTATTGTGTTAAATATTAAATGGTAACTTGAGAAAACACATTTAAATGAATTATGTTTCAGTAGCTTCGTTTTTATTCTCAATGGTTATCTTTATAGTTATAATTATTTTATCATATAAATTATTTTTCAATTATTTTATAACTTTATAAATATGTATTATAAAAAAAAAATTTATAAAAACTTTTTTATAGCTACAAGTTGCTCAAACAGTTAACAAGGAATTAGTCAATAATATGATGTTATTAAGTTTTGAAGAAGTTCTTGAATTCACTCGTCTTTTTGAAGGTTAGCTATTTATTGTTAAAAAAAAAGTTGATGTTAATTCTGTTGTTTTATAAAAAAAAAAAAAAAACATTTTACTTTATTTTATTTATTTATTTTTTTTTGCAGAAGCTATCATGTCATATAGGAATAAACATTTTGAAAACAGAAGTATCGTAAAATATTTTACGTCATATATGGTAAGCATTTATGCAATTCTTTTACTATATACCAGGAATGGGCTAGGAAAATCCACTGTTGACCAAATTTTCCTTTTGTGCCAGATTCTAGAAAAATCACTTGAATATGGTATTGACACTTATCACTTGTTTATTGAATTTAAGTCTGCATTTGATAATGTGAGTTGGAAATACTTAATGTATGCAATGTGTGAGTTTAAAATTCCAAGCAAACTTATTAGACTTATAATGTGTACAATGAGGGACACCAACTGTAAAATCTAATTCATGGGTGCTTTCTCAGAAAGTCTTTAAGTGGTGATAATGGTGTTCGACAATGTGATTCTTTCGTGCCTTCTCTTTAACATTGCGCTGGAAAAAGTTATTTGAAATTCAAGTATTGATCGAAAAGGTTTAAATATTTTAATTAAAAAAGAAGGATCTTTTTATAATTTAAATAGTGGAAATGTGAAATAAAATTAGAATAATAAATGTTTATTCAGTCATTATTCTAATTTATTTAATACAGTTTGCTTTGAATATTCAAAGCAAATTTATCTAATGTGTTTTTTAATGTTATCCAACTGTATATAGTTATTAAAAAAAAAAAAAAACTGATTCATTATGCTTAGACTTTTTGCATTATAATAGTAAAGTTTAGATATATAGATAGCAATAGATTGCAATTAATTATTTATCATTGCACACTTCATCTTGTTAATCAAAAAGTATTGAAGATAAACTCATTTTCAACATATGTATTTTTTTATTTATTGGCAAATATGTTTATGTCTAAAATAGAATAATTCTATATATTTTAATAGCAGTTTTTTTATGAATTCGTTTATATTTGCAAAGATAATTACATTAAGATAAAATAATGAAATTTTATTATATTATAATAATACAAGTTATAATTTAAGATTGTTAATTTTTTACAGATTGCAACTGCAAACAATTGCCTTCAGTTTTGTGAATTTGCTGATAAATTGAGAATAAGATATAGTAAAGATTTGACAGCAGTTTCAAAAAATGCTGATATCATTTTCTGCAGAACAATTGAAGCATTTCTCAAATTAATATTAGTTGTGTGAGTAAAACAATTTAAAATTTCTTCATTCTTTCAGTGCTTATAACTTTATATGAAATTAGTATTATAGTAAGGGTTTTTATTTTTATTGCAGTTTAAAATGTTTGCGAGAAGAATTGTTTATGGATCTCAGCAGTAATTTGAATGAAGTAATGACTCGAACTTGGTAAGTTTACTGTTAGAACATGTTTTTTTTAATCTTCAAATTAATTTTTTTAACTATATATAAAGTCCCACCATGGATTATATTTGTAATGGTTAACATTCAGTTTTACAGCTGAAAACTGACATAGCTTTTATTATAATAGTATGCAGTCTAAAATTTGAATGATTAAAAATTAAAATCCCTCTTAAATGACATTTTCTCTCCATGATTCCATTCTTTTGATCTGTCCGACTTGGATGTATGTCAATTGTCCATGTAATTGGTTATCAGACTATGCTTGTTTGTATATATTTTATTATTAAAATATCTTTTTAAACTTCTGAATTTGATATTTTATTGCTTTCCTCTGTAACCATATTCAATAAATATAAATTAACATAGAATATATGATACATAAATTTTATGTCCCGTTTTTCTCTCAAAAAAATCATAATGGATCTTTAGTCATTGGTTGAAGGTGCATTTCTTTTTTAAAACATTTATTTTAAAAATTATGTTTTTTTACTACAGAATGCTGTAGTTCCTCATGATCTTGATTGGAAACATTATTTAATACTTCAAAATATTTTAATTATATTCTCTGCTAATCAATTAATGATCAAAAATTGATGAATTTTTTTTTTTTGAATTAATACTTTTAGTAATGATATTATATCTGAAAACTTTCTATTGATTTATTTATTATGTAGAATTGTTCAGTTTTTCAGAATAGTTAGACATGGAATATTATTCCATGTTTTCTTTGTAAGTGAACACACATAATCAAAAGTCATAAAAGTGTTATGAAGTGAATGGATTGACTACTGAAAAGGAAATACTTGTTATATCATCTTCTTTTATGTAAAATGTTGCTGAAGAATATGCATAATGCTTGTTATTTTAATGATTGTAATCCCAATTTCAGTTGTAAATCCAAATTATTTTTAATATGATGCTATTAAAAAAAAACACATTTACCAATGATGCCAAAATAAATTTTCAGATGAAAATTCTCGTTTTCATTTGACTGATTTACTATCCATACTGAACTATGCTATGAATAAACTTTATAACATAGTTCAGTATGTTATGGACAGCCTTCCTGTATGGAAAGTTATCTTAAAATAACATTCCATCCAGAAAGGCTAACAAATAACAAATGTTTTTTCATGGAAGGCAGGAAATAACAAATGTTTGATATACATTATGATAAATTTTAATGTGTTTTATTCAAGGTTCCTGTCTGGAAACCAAATTGTAGATACGATTCATGCCACTTTAGATGACTATGGAAATGATTACACTCATCTCCTTCCTGAAAACTTTAATCTTTTAATAACTGATGTGATGAACTGGATTGCCGTCAATTATATATATGCAGTTTTACAAAGGTTTAATATTTTTAATAAGATTTTTATATAATATTATATAACATTCTCTTGTCTTATAAATTTACTTAATCAAAACTTGCTTTATTCAACAGTTAAAAGTTGTTAAAATATTCTTAATTAAAGTCTTGTGAGCTAATGTAGACCTTTATAAACTGGTTGCACGACCTCTGTAAATTTACCTATATACTGTATATATACTCGATATTTCTGTATATTTAGTTAAAATTTAATTATAATTATTTTGCATAATGTTAACATTTTTTAAAAATTTTTGTTAATTCCTTTTAAAAACGTGTAATATATTTTATCTATTTTAAGTTTCTAAATTGATTTTTAGTGAAAAAAAAAAAAAAAGTTTGCTTTGTTTACTTTACACAAAGCTGTAATAAATTTGTTTTCTGTATTATTTATATTGCTTATATTCACTTATTTAGTGAAGATTTTTAAATTTTTTAATAATTAAATCAGAATCTCCAAATCCTGATAGGCGGATCAAGCTTTTAGAAACATTCAGTTTGTGACATATTCTCATGCTTAATATGCCTGGACAACAGTAAATTAATTTTTTTTTATTAATGTGAAATCAAATGTCAAATGTTACCAATCAATTATGAAATATTTTTATTCATAAGGAAAAAAACTCTCTTTATCATCGTAAGTCAATATAACTCATACTTTTGGAAAATTTTTGTTGTAATAATAATGTCATATATGTAACTATGGGCTTTCTCAAATAATCGTTTTGTTATTATGGATCACGTTTTTTATTGTCAATTATCAAAAGGCTTTAAATTGCTTATAGGTGAACATGTATTTGGGGTAATATTCAGAATATTTCATTTTGGAAGTATTTTACTCAAATAATTCTGAATGATGGGCAAAAATAAATAAATAAATAAATCCAGCCTTGTGCTAATTTTGCAACCGACCAGATTATGTCAGTCAAAGATTTTTAAAAAATAATCATATAATTCAAATTTGACCAAAGTTGATGCTTATTAATATCTTGAAGTAATTAATAATTCCATGCAATTTTAAATGCATACTGATCTTATAAAAATGCATTTTTATTTTTAGTATACTGTGCACTCACTATTTTGATGGCAAATCTTAAAATAAGGAAATATATGTTAGTTTTAGATAAGTTATGGTATGGTGGGTCTTAGCACATTTAACTGTGTTGAACAATGAATGTGGCCATTAGTCCCTGTCTGAACCAATCACCCTGAATGAAACCAAGAAACAATTAAAATTTCTTTTACATTATTTTTTTAATTATATAAATATGCCATGATACTTAAAATTTTCATATAAAATTTGATTTCGACTATTTCAATGTAAAAGTATTATGCTAAATATCTAAGGAAGGTTTTCTAGTTAAGAAGTTTTGTTTTAGGCATTGTAACAAATTTAAAATTATTATATTGAATTTAATAATTTTTATAATCCTCTTATACTTTATTTTTAATCCTCTTATAGTTAAAAGTTTTATAATACAGATGGACTAAAAGGCTTTTAGGAATAATGTTGGTAAGCAAAATGAGGATTAAAATTAATCTGTACACTTGAGACTTCATAAATGTAAATAATTTCAATTAAATTTTTTTTCCTATTTTGGGATTACTTGTACTTAATAAGTAAACAGTTTTTTTTTTACTATTATCTTAGTGAGAAAATTTATATATTTTGTATTACAAAATTATATTTATTTAATTGATTGTATTTATTGTGGTTTTTATATTTCCTCTATTTAGAAGAATGAGTTTTAAAACTTACGAAGAACGGAAAGAAGCTGCTGAAAAATGTGTGATGAAGGAAAGATACTACAACAGTTATTTCAAAGAGCTCCATTCAATAAAAGGGTAATACAAAAAATAATTTTTAAAATAATAAATGGTTGAATATGCAGTATAATGAAAATATTTTTTATATTGTACTTCATATGTTAGTATTTTAATGTTTTTTATGAATGCAACATATTATTTTGTGCATAACTTTCTAATTTAATTGTCATATAAAGTGATACATTGATGCAAAATAATTCATTGATATTTTCTGCTGTAATTCTCTAGTATATAATACATTTTCTGTCTTTCTTTAAAAATTTCCAATAAAAAAAAAACAGATGTTAGGAATTGTGAAAATGTAATAAATTCTATTGACATTTAAAATAAAACTTGTAGTGTTTATCCAGAGTGACAACATAACCGGAAATCAGGGAAAAGTCAAAATTAGGAAAAAGTCAGAGAAATTTATTGATCTGAAAAAAATCAGGAAAATTCGTATAAATGTCTAAAAATCAAGAAAAATTGCTGTCACATTATGTGCTGCGAAAATGCATATGATCTGTTAATTCTCACCATCATTTTCTCTACATTCGAAGATTAATATTGCCAAGTTAACTATCATAGCAACAGCTTTCTTTCAAGAGTATGGTGACTTTTGGAATTTCAATACGATACGAAAAGCTATAAGCTGATAAATCGGGCTAACAACAACCCTAATGAAATTTTAGGAAAGATTGCTATCACTTTCTTTTATTTAATACTTTTCATTCTCTTAGTTCTTATCGATGTGTATTACTTTTGGAACATCATGAGTAACTTATTATGTATACTATCTTTGGATTCAAGATAGATTCATTGTTTTGTTAAAATTTCCAGTATTTTTCAAGTATAAGAAATGTAATAAATAATAAATGTTAAAATAATCTATTAATAGTATTAATAGATTATTTTTAAGGTGTTCATTCCATTTTTTAAAAATTAAACTTCATAAGAATTTATTATTTTTTCATATTAAATAACTAGTAAAAGTGTTTTAGTAATGGATATTGCACAAATACAGTGATTCTAAGTAGAGAGAAAGCAGGAAACTAATATAATTAGTAGTCATAAATCAAGGAAATGCTGCAAGTTTAGTCGGGGAAATCAAGGAAACATTTTTTACTTCTGTAGCCACCCTTTTTCCTTTTTGTTACTATCAAAAACAGCCACTGCAGAATATAATTACTATAAAAGGGCACTAATATATAGGCTCAATAGATATGTCTAAATACAGGCAAATCTTTTTGATTCAGTCTATTCGCATCATCCTAAGGAGACTTTTCCATTTGTGGCTTACCACTTATTTTATTTTAATTTAAATCATAACAGTTTTATCTAATTAAAAAGATAATACTATAATACATAGTTGCATTGATATGCAACTTTAAATGATTCTATAACTTCCTAATCCAAAAGTTATGATTTAACTTTTTTTTTTTATTTTACATATTTACATGTTTGATTGTCTAAAATAAGAGCAACAGTTTGTTTTTTAACTTATAATCAAAATGCATTACACTTGTCAAGATGTTACTAATTATATTGAAACAAACAGTGAATATTTGCGAAGGCTAAACAAGTTGCATTTGAAAGTTTTTTAATATGGAGGTAGAGGTGCCAAAAGTCAGTACTCTAAATAACAATAAAAGATTGCTCAGTGAGGTGGCCTCATTGAATTATATTGTATAAATAGGAGATCTATATAAATTACAGTGAATTTGTTTCTAATATGCAAAAGAAAATAATTAATGGAAATTATAAAAAATTATAATTATGCAAGAGTCCTTAATTTATCAATTTAAAATACACTAAACTTACATTTTATAACATTTTTAAACCCCCTCATTTATTTATTTTTCTTTTCGCAGCTCAATTCAATAGTGAAGAAAAGATCATATTATGATGGAAAAATAACCCTAGAAAACATACTGAAGAAATATAGTCCAATTCAAAACATCAGTATATATTTAATTTCTTTTCTTTAACTTGCCTTTTTATATTGAATAACTGATAAAAGAATTGTTGAAAAAAAGTTATCATGTATTTACTTTTTTTGTAAACAAATGTGTTTAGTTTAAAGTATAACAATTGTATTGTAATTAAAAATGTTTTTCATTAATTATATATTTTATAGGTATAAATATATAATTATACACATGGCATATTTCTATTAGTGGGAATGTTTAAGCTATAAAAAATTAAAATTTGTATCTCAGGGATTGTATTTATTAGTTTAAGTGATTTTATTTTAAACCTGCATAATTTAATACGTTTAAACGTTAATATTGTTATAACAACTTGCTTCAAAACTTTGACATCACAATTCACTTTATTAATAGATTATTACTTATACTGTATTAAAAATAGCTTTTATTTAATGAAAAAAAGTTATTTTTTTTTTTTTATTATTTTTTTTTTAAAGTTTTACCTATAAGCCAGTTAAAAAATATGATGGATATAGTGGGGGAAACAAATTAGATCTGTCAATGTTATAATTTTAAGAAATACAGTCAGAATCCATACTTTATATGTAAATTTGTAACTTTTTTAAGTAACACTTTTGAAAATATGCATTATTTCTTTAGAAAACATCACCTTTTGAAGCTGTACCACTGATAGCAGAAGTCATAAAATTAAAAGATGTTAGCATGCTGTCTTTAGAAATTTCTGTGAGTCCTTATTTTTTATTTTGACTTCCTAACCTAACTATTCAGTTTCTATTATTATTTTTAAATAATAACATTAGCAAATAATGTTAAAATTTTATTTTAGGGTGTTATTAGACATTATCCTGATATTACTTTAGAGCAATTAGTGACATTAATCCTAGTTCGAGGAGATGTCAGCAAAAATGAAGCTAAACAAGTAAGTATAAAATACTTCAAATATTGAAGTTATTTATTTATATCCAACTGTAGTATTAGTATTTCAAAGCAAAGATTGCAATGAAATTTAATATATAATATATATTTTACACATGTAAACAAATTGATTTCATATCTTTATAAAATTAAATAAATTATGCCTTCAAAAAGTTAAATTGAAAAATATGTAAGAAAACATATTAAATTCAAAATATGAAAAAAAAAAAAGTTTTAATAAATAAATAAAACACATTAGTGTCAAAGTATGGAAAATGTAAATTTAAGAAAAAAATAGAATAGTTAGGGTGTAATTTTTTTATCTAGTTTTTCTTTTTAATATCATGTAATCTAAAATTAAATTCTCCATGATGCTGTTCTTTTTTAAATTTGTTCAACTAGACAAATTTGATGAATTTAATTTCCGACAATACTTGGACAAAATTCAAGATTTTATGATCTTGCTGAAAAAGCTCACATTAAAAAGTACTCTAATAATAACTGTGAATATTTTCTATTAAAAGTATTGTAAATTAAAAAAATTAGTATTTTAATAAAAAATGTATTCTTCTAAAAAATGAAACATTAACTTATATCAAATACAATACAATGCAAAAATTGATTATTATGCATTATTTTGTAGTAATTGTGACTTTATAAAAATAAATATTTGGGTTTATTTATAATTGTTTAAAAACTCTTATATTCCATTTGTTTGTATTGATTCTTTATTTTTACTTAGCTTGTCTCTGATATAATGGCAGAAATTGGAACTGAAAATAATGAGCGAACTATATTTTCTGATATCACCATATCTTTATAAAGAACTGTTTTATATAAATGATTATTTTAATAAAAAGGATATTTATATTGCTTGTTTATTTAGAATAAATCTGATATTTTTGATTTTTATTTAGTGAATAGATAATTATTGATACTGGTATATAAATATTTTTTTTTATTTGTATATATTTGTAAATAAATAAATAAAATTATGTATTTCCATTTTATTATTCCTGAAATCTGTATATGCATATTTAAAATAAAACTCAGTATTACAAGAAAATGTTGTGAATGCTTATTTTTCAGTCTGTTATGAAAGATCAATATATATATATTGATCTTTATATTTCTAAAAATATTGAAAATTTTACTTTTACAAAAGCATACATAAAATAAGGAGTAATTATAATTTTTTTTAAAACTTGCCAGATAAAAATCATAAGTTTAAAAACTTCTGAAAATGAAGCTATGGTTACTGTATAAAAAATGCAGTAACCATACCTTTTTATTACAAATTTAGGAAATGCCAGGAGGCAAAGAGAAAGACTAAATGCATATTATAAACTATGACTTAATTTAATTAGTAATGAATATAGAATTTTCAGTTTTTTTTTTTTTTGTAATTAAATAATATAATTTTAATTAATAAGCAAACAATCAAAAATATTAACAAAATTACAATACTTCCTTGCAATACATTACTTTTAGTCTTTCCTTAATATTTTTACTTCAAAAGTATGCAAAATATCCATATATGTATTGTAATCTGGGGCTGAAATAATAAACTTCCAGGGAATAAATTTTAACTAAAAAAAGTTGTTTTAAATGTTTTCTTTAATTATTATTAGTGTGGACAATAATTTAAGAGGCATTTCTTAAATAAGAAAATATTGAAGAAAAAAATATATATATATTCTTCTATTAAAATGCATTTTAGGTATAAAAATTTACTGTAAAATTTTCATAAATACTATTGAGAAAATGAGTTTTAAGAATCTTTTTTTTTTTAATTTTCTGTTCTTTGAAATTTTAACACTATGTTAGTTTTTTACAGTTCAATCTATTTATTAACTATCAGTGAGTTGATTTTCAGATATTTTTTAAACATGAATTACAACTTTATTTTACAATTCAAATTAAACTAAGTTTGTTTAATTGAACTAAGTAAAAATTGTTTTCTTCTATATGTATATATAAATAAAGAGAGATTTACGACTGGATTAAATTCCAAATATAATTTATTGTACTAAATTATTAAAAATAACATTTAAATAAAATGTGGTGAAATCCAACTGACAATCACAATTTCAAATAAAGAAAAATAAAAGTAAACTATAATATAGCTTTCTGACGTAATATGTAGTTTTAAAAATAAAAGAACCAATACAAATTTAAACAATTATTTTAAATGTACAAGAATATCCACGACTTTATTATGCAAACAATTATAGATTTTTACTATCTTTACATTTAAAAACAACTTGATTCAAGACATGAAGCATTCAGACATGATGGAGAAAATTCTGTTTTTTTTTTTCATTAGTGGTGCATCAGGCAAAAAAATGTGTGTTAGGTACCAAAATTTATTAAAAAACAATTACGATGTTTTAATGTGATGATCAATCAATGAAAAATAATTCTTTCCTAAATATTTGCTTTCAAAGTAATAATAAATGAAAATATTGAATTTCATTGTTTGTTCTAATTATCAGTACAACCAAATAACAAAGTTTAAGTTTTAGTATAAAAAAAAAAAAAAAAAAAAAAAAAAAAAATTGAATTTTTAGTTAAAAACAACATACTAAATATTAATTTTAAGTTAAATACATAATGGTACTTTCATACTATAAAATCTGAAAAAAATGAAGAAAGATTTAAAAGCAAAGAAAATGATGCGGTAGAAATGAATGGCTAGGAATAAGTAAAGGTTTGAGGAAATGTTATCAGGGAAGCCATTATCTACAATGGGCAAAAGATGATGACTTTTATATTATATGTTCTATATTTTACGCAAAATAACAGATGCGGAGTCAGTCAAAAAAATTCCAATTCAGATTTTTTATATCGATTCCTAACTTTCGACACCTTTCTATAATTTTATGTACTGTGATCCTTACTAAAGCATTTAGAAGAATTTGTGAAAAAAATTCAATGACTTTTATTGAACTTGTATATCTATAAAAATATTTTTTTTTTATAATATTTACAAAATATAAAAGATATTCTTGTACTCTAAATTTGCTAACAAAAAAATATATATCCTATAAAATAATGATGCGAAATTAACAAATACCAAAATATAGAATAGCTGAAGATAAGCAAGAGAAAATTCTACATTTACGGGCAAATATGCTTTATAATACACTAAATCTTATTTTTTCTTAATAATTTTAACAGCACTTGTATAAATTGAGATAAAGCAGCTTAACAGACAGCATACATCTCAAAGCACCCAGTTAAGTCAAATCTTAATAATAGAATAGCCTCCATAAGATTTTCTTTTATTGTTGATCCAAGATAGCTTTTAGAAGACTCAGTGCTGCAAAAAGTCGTACTTAGTATGCTGTTAAACCAGTAATTGCCTTTTTTTGACTGGGATGTATTATTGAAGGATGCAATTGAATAGTCATCTAGACATTTAATTTGCAATAATTCCAAGAATTTCGAGAAAATAAAAACTTTTATAAAAGAGTTGCGAGTCAAATTTTTTAAACAGACTCCTTATCTCTGCAGAATACTTAGCTATAAAAGAATATTACCATGCCAAATATAGTAAACAATGAATTAGAGAGTATTACTTCTTTAATTTTGTTTCACCTGTACAAAGTAATTTGTAACAAATATTATTTAAAATTCACCATTATTTAGTTCTGTTTAATATTCTTCAATTTGTTTCTTAAAAATGATAAATCTAGTAATCTTCCAAAAGACGCAGAAGCTTTTTTTTTTTCAGGTTTGCTGATAGAATAGTCATAAAATGAAAATGTGTTGGTAGCTTTGAATTGTATCCATTATGTGTTGAAACTTTTTTTATTTCCAATGGCAAGAGAAAATGACAAACTCTTAGATCAAAACAGTGTGAACTCACATAAGAAAGAAGAAAACAATAAGAGAAAAAAGTCAATGTCTTGTTAGCAAAGCTCTAATACTCCAATATCTTTTCACCTCAGACTCCCCACACAAGACTGGGCATCCTGCTATATGGTTACCTGTTCATAATCTCGTCTTTCCCACAGAGAGAGCGATTTGGGCTATCAAAAATGCCAATGCAGTGCAGATGACTCACTAAACTATCATGGCTCACAACAAGTCTAAATTCCACAACAGCTTTTTTCCGAGGATTGTCCAAAATACCCAATTTCAAAATGTGCCTCCAACTTCTGGAAGAGATACAAGCAGTGAGCAATGTTTACCACATAAGTCTCATTTGATTTTGATATACTATCGACGTGTTGAAAGTAGTTCATGCAAAAATGTATAGTAATAGCATCCTGTAAAACACAGACCGGATTTTTACAATATATGTAATTTCTACGTTAATTGATGGAATATTTCTTAATTAAAATTGTTCTATATTCTAAAATTATCTATATTTTTTTTACAAATTATTTATAAAGTAGTTGAGTATTTATGTAAAAGGACATTTTTTCATATTTATACTGCTCTGGGGGTTAGTGAAAAAAAAAAAATCCCCAAGAGCTTCAGTTTTTATAATATGAAAGTACCAATTTAATTTATAAGAAATAATAATAATAAAAAGAAACTTTGACATTTAGATAGTTAGAAAATATTGTGAAAAGAGATTTAAAAAATCGGAAAATTTGATACAAAGTATTAAGTAGGCAAATTTAAAGTAATATTAAAAAACAAATTAGTAATTCAATAAAATCCTTACACAAGGTAATTCTAACAGAATTAATAGCATAAATAGAAATTTTATATTACATGTTACAGAAAAAGAAAATAATTCCAATATATTTGATGTTAAATTTTTTAAATGACTAAAAAGTAGTTTTTCATGAAAGAGATTTTAATTTAATTACTAAAGGTGCTTTATAACTTTGATTTCTTTTCTGAACACTTTTATTATGATGAAAAGGCTTACTTAACTCAAAACTTGCATTCAATTTCGTGCTGAAATCCTGTTGATCAGAAATTTCACTATCTGATTCCTCAAATATAAAATGTTTGTCTATATCAATACAATCATCTATATTAATATTATAAACCTGTTGATTTGAAAGTCCACTATTTGTAGAATGACTTAATTCACTAGATAAAGGTTGGTTATAAGCTTTCCCTCTTAATGTCATGAGTCCTATAATGAATATTCAATATATATTTAGTTGTAAAACTATTGTTGCACAGTTCACACACAAAAGGTCTTTCACCTGTATGTCGACGCATATGTATTTTTAGATATGACAGTGAAGAAAATTCTTTTCACAAAAAATACACACACGAGATTTACTCTCAACATCTTTATGTGTTTTGCAATGCATTAAGAGATCTTTATTAGTTGCAAAACATTTTTTTCACAAATTAGACATTTAAATGTTTCTCCCACTTTATAATGGGTATTAAAATGTCTGATTAAAAGTGAAATCAGTTTTAAAAGCTTTTCCACAAATACTGCATTCAAGTGAATTTCTTTTATCAGATTTCGCAGGGCAATTTTGGAAATCCATTTGAGTATATTTAGAATGAGATGCACTTTCAGTGGATGTTGAAGTAAGCTTTCCATCTTGTTCCATTAATGGCTGCAGCACAGGAAATTTGTTTTTTAGTTCTTCGTGAAGTGCATCGAGTTGTTCTTCCGTTACGCCAAAACAACACTGTCGAATAAGATTTCTTTCCCACATGCATGCGTGGCAAACATAACAATCATTACACACCCGACAGGTATGAGGTTTGAAACCCGAAACAACCAGACGTTTCATTACCTTAAGCATTGTTGGAAGCAGGTTGGTAAAATTCCTTGATTCAGCTGGATACTAGAAAATTTACTGATGGTTTACAAGTTAAAAAGAAAGATTTTTTTAACAGTTATGCTTTCTGCAGATCTCTGCATCCGTAAACACAGTATTTGTTTGGCATGTTAAAAAAAAAAAAAAAAAAACGTGTAAAAACTTTATTTAATCAAATTCCTTTTTATAGAACACCAGAAATAAATTATTAAAAATATGGAAACAAACTACCATCAGCGCAGCAAATATAAAAATAACAACAATCAAAACAAAGCGAAACAGCTTATTCGTAACATATTGCCAGATTTAGATTAATAAAATTAAGTTAATTGAAATTGCTAGATATTAAAAAAAATAAATTATATATATAAAAAAATGAGAGAAATATGAAAAACCCAATGAAATTTGAACTGATAATAAAATTGTGCATTATTAGTTCCGTTTCAATTTTAGGGCTTGAACTGAAGTAAAATTCTCTGATGGCAAGATAAAGACACTTTTATAAAAAGGGAAACCAAAATGACAACTGTTGATCATGGAATAAAAGGTAAAAAATGTCTTTTATTTTCCATTCAGCATTAGTCTCCTTAGCTGTGTAGGAAAACTTTATGAAAAACTCTTAGTGAAACATATTACTTCTTTTGCGATAAAAATTCGATAATTCCAGCAGAACAATTTGGATTCCGTCAACATCACTCAACTTGTCATCAACTTCTACGTGCCACCAATATCATCACTGAAGGATATAACTATAAACTTTTTACAGGAGGTGTCTTTCTAGATGTCAAAAAAAGCTTTCGATCGACTGTGGCACAATGGACTGATCTACAAAATGATCAAACTTCAATTTCCAACTTGGATCACACTTATCATTACAAATTATCTTAAAAATAGAACCTTTCAAGTTCGACTTCATAATGAATTCTCCAAAATCGGTCGTATTTGTGCTGGTACACCTCAAGGAAGCGTGCTAAGTCATATTCTCTACAATATCTTTACCTACGACTTTCCTCAATGCACTAACATTTCCACTTGCCTATTTGCTGACGATTCTGCTGCTAATCAATACTCTTAAAAATTTTCTGAATATCCTAGAGGATTGGCTAACTAAATGGCGCATCGTAATTAATGTCTCTAAATCTCAAGCTATTATTTTCCAAAAGGACACGCCAGACAACCATATATTAATCTCTCCCTTTTTGATCAACAAATTGAATGGGCAACTAATATTAAATATCTCGGCTTAATTATAGACAATAAACTTACGTTTCGAGCTCATATTAAAAAATCAAAGAAAAATGTTGGAAAAAAATTTTATTTCACTCTACCACTCATTAATAAATTTTCTAAATTAACTTTGTCAAACAAACTTCTTCTCTACAAACAAGTTCTTAGGCCTATCCTTACCTATGCTGCCCCAATCTGGGGTCTAGCTGCACAATCTAACAAGAAATCTGTACAAATTATTCAAACAAACTTCTTCTTATTATCACTGGTGCACCCTGGTTTGTCCGCAACTCTACAATTCATCAAGATTTAAAAATTGATTCTATTGACAACTATATTACTAAACTTTCTAGAAATTTCTTCAATATTATTACTACTCACGAAAACCCTCTCATCAAGGCACAAACTATATTTACGCAATTGAATGGAAAATACAAGTATCCTTTCTCTACTTCTAAATGGAATCGAAGCCTCAAACCACCATAATTTCCTGCTCACTTATCGCTTTTTAGATATTTTACTTCAACGCATATTTACTGATCATAAATTTCTTGTTACGTTTCCATCACCGATGATTTACATTTTTTCTTACTTTCTTCTTTTTTTTTTTCTCTCAAATCATACGATTACTATTATCTATTTATCATGACTTTTCTTTCCTACTGGCTTCACATACCATTGAGTAGATGAACGCTTCGCGTTCAGGCACTCGACATCTTTATTCAACAATGATGATGATGACTCCATTCAGCAAATGCGGCACCCATCTTGCGCAAAGCTTGCGTATCTCTAATTCTACGAGCAAGATGTTTCGCACCATTTCTTCCGATATCCCCACAGCCTCAGCTATCTCACTCACCTTCACTCGCCTATCGTACAACACGATATCATGCACTTTTTCGATGGTTTCCAGTGTGGTTGCGAGTTTTGGTCGTCCTTCACGTGGATTATCTTCGATTGATGTGCGACCACGTTTAAATTCAGCTGCCCCCTTTTTAACGGTTGACATGGAAGGAGCAGAGTTCCCGTAAACTTTGTCAACCTGGATGAATTTCCTTAGGGTCTAATTTATCCAAAACGAAGAATTTTATGACCGCGCGATATCACATGTGTTTATCCATTTTAACGGAAAACACGCAAGACGTCTAATGCAAAAATTTGTGTAAACAAATTAATAGAGAGAACTAGTTGAAATTTGTTATTAAAACTAATGACACGTGCACCCAGGCAGGAAACATAAATTTTTGCTGATTAGAGCGCCATCTCTGTGTCAGGCCGATAACTTTTCACCTTACCCTCGTAATATAAGATATCATTTAGATTAAACTAAAAAAATGTCATATATTTTAACGAAAATGTTTTTTACAGTTGTGATGCGTTCTATCTTTCTCTTAATCTATTGAAATGCATATGCTATCTGAAAATTCAGTGATTTCTCAAACTTTTTCCATTATGAGCAATCTATCTGTACCCATTGTTCCCAATGTACTTGCGTGAAATTTTAACAAGTACATTTTACAGAATATGTCCTTTTTAGAATATTTTCATAACTAAAGATTTATAAAAATGAAACTAATCAAATAATAACTAATGAAATAAGTGAACATGATGGTCTTTGTACATTTATTGAAATCTTGAAATTAAGTTGTACATTTTCTAATTTTTATTCTGCTCGATTCTTTTTTTTTTTATCATAGATGTTGTGGCAACGCTTGCCCGGGAATCTGATAATCCCTGCAAGAGGGAAATCGTAAAATGCATTTTTCCTATCGTATGGATCATCAGATTCATCAGATTGAGTTCGAATCGACTGAGGTAAAACCTCAATTTGAAATCGTTATAAACAGATTTGTAAATTACATTATAAATGGATAGTAGAAATTTATGGATTTATCTGTGATTTGTATGTGCTGTCAGATGTTGTGTTAAATGTATCAAAAAAAAAAAAAAAAAAAAAAAAAAAAAAAAAAAAAAAAAAAAAAAAAAAGGCAAGCTGATGTTATATTTGAGAGGACAGTGCATGAATATGCATCTCACCAGTGATAGTTCATCAGAGATGTGCGGAAAAAAAAAAGAAAAAAAGGAAAAGATTTTCAAATAAAAAGTCTGCAAATGGAATTCAAAATCTCTAAACAATCCAACACATTATATTGAAAAAGAAAATAAAGTAATAAGAATTTTCTAATATTATTTTGATGCATCTTAGTGTGAAAGCCATGATATTGCCTCTTAGCATAGTTTGAGAATCACTACAGATCACTATGTTTGTTTTACACTAGAAATTTTGTATACCGTTAAGGTCTCTCTTATCAATTCCGCTTTTTTTTCCTTTTTCCTCAATATATATAAATGTATGAGTATCACATACATTATTAGTGTAGTAAAATGCAAACAGTACAAGAAACCCGGGTTACCTGTTAGTTAAAAAAAAAAAAAAAAAAGAAGTTAATGTACATTGATTATTAAAGAATGGCCATCCATGATCATCGATGAATTACGAATGTAAATTTTCCGGTATAGTTTTTGTATTAAGACATTTTATCATATAGGGGCCGTTGAAATTTGGCGATTTTTTTGTGGCGCCAACTGAGAAATAAGTTGACAGATGTGGTAACCCGGGTTTCTTGTAGTGTTTGTAATTCTCTACACTTACAATCGCAACCCGTTACTTGGCGCACTTTCGTTAGAATTTTTAACGCCATATTCAAATGGCTCAAAATACTTTGGGATTTTGCCATTTTCTGTATTTAGATGTATTTAATGTTAAATAATTCTAAAATTCGCATGATGAATTGTTTAAACGTAGAAAATTTTAATTGATATAGCATTATAAATATTTGTCAATGTTTTAATATCAAGATAACTATAATATTACAATCAAATGGTTCTGAAATTGATATTGTATATTGATGTATAAATATTAAGCTTTAATTTGCTTAAGAGAGTATTTTTTCTTCAGTAATGTTATAAAACAAAATTCCAATATAAATGGGTAATTTTAAATAATTTTAGATAACTCTAAATAATGCGAAGTATGTTTTAAGCTGTATAAAAAAAGTTGGAAGAATTTTTCTTTATAATAGATAAAGAAAATAGATCAGCAATGAAAATAGAACAAAGATAATAAATGAGAAAAAAAAAAAAAAAAAATACTAAGCCATATTCTTGCAATAGATGTTCTATTATATCAATATACATTTCAGTGACTACATATAATTATGCATGTAAAATCACTATTTATATATATATTTTTTTGGTTTCCTAGATGGAAAATCAGCTTATTTAATATACCATTATGATACAATTGACCATGAAATAATCTAATCATATACGTGCATTACAAGACAAAAAAATGGCAATTATTCATTAAAAAGACCCACTGTATGTTTTCAAAGGTTGATTGAGTGGCAACATGCAATTCTTTTTCTTTAAAAAGCCATTAGAACAGAATTCTAAATAAACATTATTTCGACCTCTACAAAGTTAAATTAATTAATTAAGTCAAAATAAGAAAATTTTGACAAAAAGGTTTGTACCTTATAAATAACACAAAAACTAATGAATATTATTATTTTCGTGACTTACTGGAGTTCCGATAGGTAAGTAATTCGTTATTTTGAAATAAGAATGTTTCGTAAGAACACTCGCGTGTGTTAATTAGATAATTAGATTAGTTAACTGCAAAGATTTTCCTCTTACACACGAACAAAAATTTATAAAACGTAGACTTTTGTTTATCCATATATGCAAATGTTCTAAATTTTTTTGCTTTTCTGACTTTGATATAAGCTCAGAGTAGCAGCATTTTATATTAAGATTTTGATAATAAGATTTAAACAGCTTTAAAACTTTTTATCAATTTTTTGATTGCCAAACGATAAAATTACGTTGAACGATGGATACAGCATCGTAATTTTTGATATTTTGCAAGATAAATAATTTTTATTCGCAAAACACAAAAAACACATAGGAATATAAAGGTCTTGTAAAGATAATCGTAATTACAAACTGAAATATTATTATACATCTTTCGATTTTTGTTGCTGAGATTAAATTTTTTAACGCCAAGATAAAAAATCAAGAATTTCAGGAATACAGAGCAAATCAACAAAAAGGAAGCTAACTAATTTATTAATTTGACGAGAACAAGTATTGTTCCATCATGTCTGAAACAATTTACTGGTAGGATTGTTATCTGTCAAGTCAAGTCAGTCAAATAAAAAATTCACTGTCTTTCATGAAATTCTGCATGCGTTATCATTGGCTCTCTGTTGTTTCTTGTCCCATTTGGTCAACAGCAACATCTAGACTAAGTCCATGAACCTGTGAGTCTTAAACCGATGAGTTATGATAAAGGGTTAGAAATGCAGCGTCATTTTTTCCTTGACTTGCGCCACAAAGACATAGGGCATCTAACGGGAGAAGTCAAACTTAGTAGACTTAGTAACAGGGTAGGCCCCGTTGTACTGCCCTTACGTTAAAAATTCTTACAGTTTCAAGAAGCAAAATAGAGGATACTGTCTGAAGACATTTTTTGGCAGGAGTTTCATAACAATCAATTATATAAAACCATCATCTAAAAAACATCTTTAGGCGACAATTTTATAGAAATTGATGAAGCAATTAACCAAATAACAATTTTCTAAATTTAAAGAAAGAAACACAACAGTTACAGACAAGGGAAAAAGGTAGTATTTTTAGTAAGTTAAAATGTGATGGGGCCTGATGGTTCAGTGACTGGCGCTCGGTGTCACAAATTTCGGGTTCGAAGCCTGGAGGGGACATGGATGTTTGTAGTGGTTCGGAATCCACTTTAAACAGTAGGTCCTGGTCTGTAGAGCGTCGGTCGTAGGACTGAGAACTCTACCCCGTAAAAAGAAAGCATCTCCTGTCTCGAAATCTGCCAGTAAGCAGACGGCTTAGACCCACCATGGATCTGTAGCGTCATGGATCTGTAGCGTCAATTTATCCATACTTAAAAATGAAACATAACCTTCCAAAAGATTACAATTTTTTCATAAAAAGTTAATATAAAGACTTGAAAAGAAGTTTAAAAATGAAAACTTCTATATGAGAAAATTCGACGATTTGGTAATTAATCTACCATAAATTACATTTCTAAAATTATTATTACGGTGTAAATTAATATTTAGTGAACACTTTTCCTTACGGAATTGACAATTATGTGTAAAATATACACGGAAAATAAAAACTCATATTTCAGTTAAATACCTTAAAAAGAATAAATTTTTAACTTAAGTACTTTTAATTAAATATATTTATATACATTAAAATCTGGAAGACAGAGACTGGCCATAATCCAATTTGATACCTAGTATCCAAGAGAACGAAGGTTTGATTTCGTTTCGGGTGCTCTTTAGCTACTGCTTAGATGGATTTCGGTAGCGAACACAATATATTTGAGGAGTAGCTCTTGTAGTGTTTGCCCTGAACCAAACATTAAACTACAGCTTAATATTTTAAACATAAAATTTATTTTGCAACGTAATTGATACATGTATGTTATTTATAAAAACAAAACAAAAATATCAGCTGCATTCTCTACATAGAGCCATGACACGACCACCACACAGTAACAGGAACTCTTCTCTGGTACACATCCAAACAGCGAAAACTTCAGTCTGTTGAGTCACATAAGAGAAAAAGACAACTGTTCTTGTCGGCTCGTCGCAGAACTCTAAGCTTTCCTCACTTCTCATTGCAGTAGACACTTCCTCAGCCCTTGGTCTATCCCCAATTACGATGCAACAACTCATGGTGTAGTCCATATTCTATCTATAATTTTTCGACCTGTGAAGGTCTCACGGACAATAGCTAATTTCATGAGGTCTCATTATCCCTGACACTGAATATCGGTATCAGATTTGAGTGACAGTTTGTTCTGATTAGTACAAAACACTAATTGTATGTATTATAACTCCCACAACACTGTTTATCTGCTATCAAATTTAAGTAATAGGTTGTTATTATGTACTTGTTAAAGAACAGACATTCATTTCTCTTAGGAAAGAAATGCTACAACTCTTCTCGGGGGAAAAAGGTTTATTGTGCCCTTCCTTGTCATAGACACATAAGCTTTCTGTTCAGTATCGCTAGTATAAACATTTAAAATCATAAATTTAACTTTTAAATTACTTTTAAAAATTTTATTTAGGGATTTAATTTGGATTTAAAAATTGCTTCTTTCTTGCCTTTTCGATTTTAATGTAAATTTGCACATCAAAAATTTTAAAAGAGTGAATTTTTCAGAAAGATTATTATTTTATTTTAATGATTTATTATTATTATAATTATTTGAATATTATTTTAATGAATTAGTATTATTCTATTTATAATTTATAATTTTATATTTTATTATTTTAGTAGATTTCTCTGAGGAAAGATGCGATTCCATTGCGAGTGGTCGGCAGCTTTCGGTAGCATTTTACCCAGGTAAGAGAACAGACGATTTTTTTTTTTGGTTTCTTTCTCGACCGTTTTCTTTTGAGAAAAAGATCAAACTTTTATTTTTAAATTTTTTTATAGATAATTTTTATTATAATTTTTTAATTATAATAAAAATTAGAATTTTTTTGTTTTCGTTTAATTGTTATGCAAATTTTTTGCTGTATCTGTATTAATAGTTTATTGAGAAAAATACACAAAGTTATTAAAGAATTAATATTCTTTTTTCTTTAACTCCATTCGAGCAAACGATTACAAATCATTGCGAAAAAGACTTAAAAATGGCAGACAAATGCCTTCTATGTGTACGAGAATGAATCGCTGGTAAGATATTTAACATTTCCGATAAACATAAAACCAGTAATATTATTTTTCTACTTCTGAATAAATAGGTTTTTTCATAGAATGTGTCAAAAATTTCGTTGCATTCAATTTATTTATCTATCTTATAAAAATCTTAATTTATCTATCTTATAAAAAAAAAATGGAATAATATTAATTAATTTAATATATATATTTATGTACTTTTAACGTTTTTAAAATTAAATAGTTATGGATGCATATGATTTTTGTAAATTTTTTAAAAGAATGCATTTCATTTTATTACAATATATAATCCTAGATAATTATTTTAATCGATTATCAAGGCTAGTTATTTAAATCTCTGGTAAATATTAAATATATCCAATAAACATAAAACCAGTAATGATATTTTTCTTCTTCTGAATAAATAGGTTATTTTCATAGAATATAACAAAAAATTTCGTTGTATTCAATTTATTTATCTTAAAAAAATGGCGTCTCCCTTAAAGAGGTTCTAATGTATTTAGTTTTAAAAACGTTAAAAATACGTAAATATGTATAATTTTACGTATTTTTAACGTTTTTAAAACTAAATACATTAGAACCTCTTTAAGGGAGACGCCAAATAATTCGAGTTATAGAGTTATGGAGGATTTTCAACTTACGCGGATTTTGTAAGGAAATATTCGACTTGAAGAGGTTTAGATTCTTTCTAACTTATTTTGAGTAAGAGAGATAAAATAAATAAAAATTCAAGTTACAGAGGCAATAAACATGTTTATTTGCAACTTAAAAGTTATATTATGTACTACAATAAAAAATCAGGGGCCTGAATGGCCGAGTGGCTAGCGTTCTGGCGCTCGGTACCACAGGTTTCGGGTTTGAGACCCGGCGGTGCCATGGATGTTTGTAGTGGTTCGGAATCCACTTTAAACCGTTGGTCCCGGTCCTAATAGGATCGTAGAACGTTGCGGGGCATTGTTACCCCGCGTCCGTATCTTCAAGTTACACGCGCCCCGTGGGTAATGCAAAGTGAGCAATGTCTGTGCAGCGCTTGTCTTAAGGCATCCAAGACCAAGCTGTCTAAGTGTTTGCCAGCTGCATTAAAAAAAAAAACAATAAAAAATCAAAATAACTTTAAAATTAAAAGTATTATGTGTTAAAAATGTCAGTTATTTTAATTTTTTTTGCTTTAGATAATTCGATTGTTCTCTATCTATAGTGTTATCCAAGCTATAAAGAGCAGAAAATTCTTTTTCTTCCGAGTTGCTATTTCATAAAATTGGCTATTCTATTTACTATATACTCATACATTGTTTTCTAATAAGATGTAAAACAACGACGTGCATTGTCGGCAAATCCTTAAAGCCGGTAACTTATTTTTCTTCGAGCTATAGAGGTAATTAGTTTCAAATGATCAAGTTGTAAAGGTTGTAAAAAAGATTGTAAGATCAAACATTGCTAATGTTCGAGATACAGAGGTCCAATTTTTTTTTTTCGAGTTACGGAGGGAAAAATATATATCAAAATGGCTTGGGGGATTGACTAATTATTTCGACTTATAGAGGGTTGAAATTTCGAATAATGGAGGTTTTGGGGCTTGAAGGGAAGGGAACAAAAATTCTTTTCGAGTTGTGGAGGTCTTATCGAGGTTCGACTTAATGAGGTTCTACTTTAGTTATGGGTACATATGACATTTTTAAAATAATGAATTTTAAGCATTTTTTAAAATAATGAATTTTATATTATTAAAATATATAATCCTTGATAATTATTTAAATTAATGTAATTAATTTTTTTTTTGTGAATAATTTTTGATTGCATACATTCATAACCCATTCGAAAGAGGGTAAGTTTTTGAATTGAATACGATCCAGTAGATGTCGCTAGTGTCCCATCAAGTTCGCTAAAAACTGGAGCCGTTCGTCCGGGAATCGGAAACAGTCCGGCACTCTTTATCCGACCTAGCTAGGAAAGGTCCGGTAATATTTTTGAGTGATTACGATTTTTGTAGACTCTCTTATCTGGTGAGACGAGTTTGTTGAGGTGTCGTGTGCTGGACATAAATTTTTCCTACTCAATTGGTGAGTGAAAAAAAAATTTTTTGTTCTTTTTTCTGTTTTGAATTATTTATATTTGAATATATGTACATATTTTAGTAAATCACGGTGAAATTTTTTAGAACATTGATTTTGGTTAAATCTTTGAAAATTCGTATTTAGAATCGAGTTCTTTTTTAAAAAATAATTTAATAATTGTAAGTTTTTAAGAGATTTAATTTTTTTCTCAATTTGTGAAATTAAAAAGAAATAAGATGTTCGGCAATTGTAAAAATGTACTCATCTAACAGGTGGGAGTTATCTCATAGGTGGATTGCTTATTTGTCGCTTAACGATTGTCGAAATATGCTGTTGGGAGTTGAATCGATTACGATAATATTTCATTATATAATCGATTATATAATGAAAATATTTAAAAACCAAAAGATTTTTAATTTTTTAAAGGGTTTTTTTTTTACACTTTAAAATATAAAATAAAATTTGTACTCTTTATAAAACTCTTTTAAATTTGTTTAATTTTATTTTCACATTTTTGTGGATTTAGAAACAAATTATTTCAGAAAAAAATTATTAATAAAGAATTGCCATTAAATTATACTTTGATGACATCCGTTTTATGAATGATGATTCAATTATGTAACGGATGTTTAGAGGAAAATAAATTTTCGAAATCTGTAGTTTTAATTTCATTGCGAACATTACATAAATAAATAAATAAATAAATAAATAATAATAATAATAATAATAATAATTGTTCTCTGAAAATAAAAATATATAAAACTAAAATATGTTTTTAGCTTTTATGAAACTTATTTTTCTAATAATTTTCAAAATTTAAGAATTTTTAACAAAAATTATTTTACATTTAAATAAAAGTTTTCGTTACATTAGGAAATTTTTTGTAATGATTGATAAAATTCGAATTTTTATTTAAAAACGGTAGAAACTGGAATTTAAATATCTCTGAAATACTTTTTGAGATCCGATTTTGAAAAAAATTTTTTGAAGTGTGTAAAAAATAAAAAGTTTTCATAAAAAAATTAATTTTCAAATACTTTTACTGTTTTTATTGATTTATTAATGTGGGTGGAATTTTAGTTTAAAGCAGTTAAGTAAATACAGTTTTAGTTTAAGTAATATATTAATTCCAATAGAAGATATGATGTACAAAAATATTTACTACATATATTTTTAATATAATTATTACATATATATTTAATATATGTACAAAAATATTTGCTAAATGTTGCCAAAAGGTTTTGAAAATATTTTCTAATTTAATGATATTTATTTAAGTTTGATTAATTTAAATTAATTAATAAAAATTTATCTGATGGAACTTTAAGTTATAATCATAAAGAAAAGGATTTTATTTTATACTTTTATTTGCTGTTTCGGATTTGCATTTTTTTTATTGCTTTTCTAATTATATCATGAAAATGAATTTGAAATAATAATTTAATAAACATCGGAATATTAATACGTATATCAATTCTAAATTCTTAAAGCATTACTCTAACTGAATATTAAGATTAATGGAATTTATGAAGTTCATTTTACTACAAATTGTGGCAAAAGCGTGAATTTTACATTAAAAAATATTTATATTTAAATAAATAAATAAATTTCATTACCTAAAAAAATGATTTTAAATCTAAAGAGTTTAGAATAGGAACCTCGAATTTCTTGTAAAATTTTGTTATCCGATTTTAGTCTGATGTAATATGGTACATCGGAAGTATAGAATTTCTATATTGGCTGTACATCAATACATACACAATTGTAAAAAAAAACTTGAAGATAGTCAGTTAAAATATATAAATTGTATAGGAATGCATTTGATATTAGTGTATATCAATAAATATACAATTTCTACACTAGCTGTACATCAATAAATAACAATCGTATAGGAAACTTTGAAGATAATCAACTGAAATATATAAATTGTATATAAATACATTTGATGGTTTATTTCAGTGAAAAATAAGGATAGTCGCTGTAATAGATATACATACTCAATCATAATACATATATGTATATCATAATTGAGTATGTATATATATTACAAAGTATCTATTATCTACTTATCTTACTATATATTACAAAGTATTACAAGTATCTATTCAGTACCATATATTCCGATATTTAATATATATATATATATATATTGTATCTAAAGAAGAAAATCAAACCAACAATTAATTTATATAAAAAATAATAATCGAAATATTTTTTATCTGAGTCATGATTAAAGATAATCATATTTGATTCAACTGATAAAAATTACCGTGCTGGCATTTTGATAAAATAAAAAATTCTTCATTGTATATAATAGAAATTCGAATAGGTAGAATACGTGAGTATTAGTGTCTTCCGAATTTTTCGTAGAGAATTTTTTTAATTGTTCTCAAAATGATATCAATAATAAGGATAAAAGTAAACCTATGTTTTTCAAAAAATAATTTATTTTAAAATTCTAATTACGCGAAAAACAGTTCTAGAATATGTATAGACATTACGTTTCTAATGATTTTGATGCATCTGGGACTTCGCATTACGCATATACTGCATTTAAGGTAAATTATCATATACTGCACGATATTATTTTCCTTGATTTCTCAGAATACGGTCGTTAAGTTCCTAAATTTTTGCCATTTTTATGATTTACTCGCAAATTGATATAAACAAAAAGGATGAAAAATCTACGTTTTTCAAAAAATAATTTATTTTAAAAATTTTAATTACGCGAAAAACAGTTCTAGAATATCTATAGAAATTACGTTTCTAATGATTTTGATACTTCTGGGAATTCGCATTACAAATATACTGCACTTAAGGTAAATTATCATATACTGCACGATATTATTTTCCTTGATTTCTCAGAAAACGGTCGTTAAGTTTCCAAATTGTTGTCATTTTTATGATTTGTTCGCAAATTGATATCAACAATAAGGATAAAAGTAAATCTACGTTCTTCAGAAAATAATTTATTTTAAAATTTTAATTACGCGAAAAAAGGTTTCTGAATATGTATAGACATTACGTTTCTAATGATTTTGATGCGTCTGAGACTTCGCATTACAAATATACTGCACTTAAAGTAAATTATCATATACTGCACGATATTATTTTCCTTGATTTTTCAGAATACGGTCGTTAAGTTCCCAAATTGTTGCCATTTTTATGATTTGTTCGAAATAAACGTTCAAATTGATATAAACAAAAAAGGATGAAAGCAAATCTACGTTCTTCAAAAAAATAATTTATTTTTAAAATTTTAATTACGCGAAAAAAAGTTGCAGAATATGTATAGATATTACGTTTCTATTGATTTTGATGCTTCTGGGAATTCGCATTACAAATATACTGCACGATACTATTTTCCTTGATTTCTCAGAATACGGTCGTTAAGTTTCCAAATTGTTGCCATTTTTATGATTTGTTCGCAAATTGATATAAACAAAAAGAAGGAAAGCAAATCTACGTTCTTCAAAAAATAATTTATTTAAAAATTTAATTACTCGAAAAAGAGTTCTAGAATGTGTATAGATATTACGTTTCTAATGATTTTGATGTTTCTGCAAATTCGCATTACAATTATGCTGCACTTAAGGTAAATTATCATATACTGCACAATATTATTTTCCTTGATATCTCATAATAGTTTCGTTAAGTTTCCAAATTGTTGTAATTTTTATGATTTGTTCGCAAATTAATATAAACAAAAAGGATGAAAGCAAATCTACGTTCTTCAAAAAATAATTTATTTTAAAATTTTAATTACGCGAAAAAATTCTAGAATATGTTGATAACGTTTCTAATGATTTTGATGTTTCTGGCTATTCGCATTAAAAATATACTGCACTTAAGGTAAATTATCACATACTGCACTATATTATTTTCCTTGATTTCTCAGCATACGGTCGTTAAGTTCCCAAGTTGTTGCCATTTTTATTATTTGTTCGCAAATTGATATAAACAAAAAGGATGAAAGCAAATCTACGTTCTTCAAAAAATAATTTACTTTAAAATTTTAATTACGCGAAAAAGAGTTCTAGAACATGTATAGATATTACGTTTCTAATGATTTTGATACTTCTGGGAATTCGCATTACAAATATACTGCACTTAAGGTAAATTATCATATACTGCACGATATTAATTTCCTTGATTTCTCAGATTAGGGTAGTTAAGTTCCCAAATTGTTGTCATTATTATTATTTGTGCGTAATCTTATATAAATAATAAGGATGAAAGCAAATCTACGTTCTTCCAAAAAATAATTTATTTTAAATAAACAAGGAACATATACTAGAATATAATCATCAGATATAATGCTTCTAGGCCTTCGCATTGCACATGCAAAGATATATCATTATAATTATTTAAATCATAGTATTACATTACTTTTTTGATTTCTCGGAATATGGCCGTTAGATTCCAAAATTGCGGTTTATAATTTTGGATAGCACTGCTATGTGCCAATGTTATTGTGTAAAACAGTATGTGAAGGAAAATTAGGAATTTGGAGAAGTAATTCCTATGCATTTAATTGTGATATTAGAGAAAACATTGATAGTTCATCATATAAACTAGGAAGTCAAACTGTATATACAAGATTTTCTGCACAATCACCAAGTCTATTCATTATAAAAATCCACGACTTTAATGGTGCCACCCACGGATCTCTAATTTATGCTCTAAGTATCATCATTATTGGCGCAACAGTCCAGTGTGGGCCAAGACCATCTATCTACTGGCAGATTTCGAGACGTTTCTTTCTTTTTACGGGGTAAGGATGTCGGCTCTACGCCCAACAGTCATATGGGACCGTCGTGGATTCCGAACCACTACAAACATCCATGGCACCGCAGGGATACGAACCCAAAACCTGTGGTACCGATCGTCAGAACGCTAGCCACTCGACCATTCAGGCCCCATGCTCTAAGCATAAGCCCCTGTAAAGTAGTAACTTAGCAATGTTATGTCTTTATTACGCATGACAAAAAGTTTTGAATGATTTTAAAAATTAATTTTTAAGTAGGTTTTACAAAAAATAATTATTCAAGATTTAATGAATGCAAATTTAGTTTGGTTTGTGGTTCTACTGTCATTTTTTGCATACTTTTTAGGCTAATTAAACCGTGACTCACTATTTAAGGTGTATTTGAAACCACTAAAAAACATCCATGCCCCCACCAGGATTCTAATCTAAAACTTTGGAGACGCCATTACCAGAGGAGAAAAAAAACTTTTGAAAAGTTTTTAAGTCAAACTTTTATACCTTATAAAAAGTTTGACTTTGATCGTTACATATATTTAAATAAATTGTACTGAAAATATTACCGGCTTCTATAGACTTAATTACCGTTTTATTCTGAATTATTTATAATACAATTTTTATTTTTAGTGCTATTTCTTAATGCATTCACTTATTGAAATTCTTTTATGTTAATGAAGCTATAATTAATAATTCCGTTCCTTACTGTTAGTATGTTACATTCTACGGATTTAGCGTGCCCTTTCCGTCATGGACACGGGAATTTTCAATTTAGCATCGCCAATTCAGCATTTTCGTGGAAAAGACGGATTAAGTTGAATTTGGATCATGATAGCAATATTTTTTTTCAATTCCTTCTATTAGCTCACACTCTCCCTATATATATCTTGTTCAAATTTTCAGTCGTACTTTTTATTCATCCACTCAAATTCAAATATATTTTTCTGAACTTGTAGTGGATGCCACTGGATGTTATACAGTTTTTCAAATATCAGAGAGTTTTTGCTTACCGTACGTTAGTTACCGTAGGACGACGGTTAGCTTTTTTCTCCCCTAGCGCGCATGCTCATAGGAAATTATGTTTCCTATGAGCATGCGCGCTTGGGAGAAAAAAGCTAACGGACGTCCTACGGTAACTAACGTACGGTATGCAAAAACTCTCTATTAATTCAGTAATTCAATTCAATTAATTAAATATAGTTTTTTTTTTTTTTATATTTAAGTTGCATGTATCTACAAATAAATGGCGCCAGATAAACTTAAAAAATGAATGATAATTATTTATAAAGGACTTTCTGCAATAGAGTGAAAAAAGTAGGAATTGACTTAAAAAAAAATTCTTTTTACATTACTTGTTTATACACTGACGTACTAAAATGCAAGCGGTGTATCGATTTCCTACTGAACATTTCTCAGATGAAATGTATTCAGCTTGCAAACCGTCTAACTGTTGGTTGGGTTTATTTTATGGTGGCCAGATCGTTTGTCTAATAGATTGCTTTAGCATCTAGATGAAATTTGCAAGTAACATTGAAAGATATTTGTATCTATTTTAGAATATAAATGCATGATATTCGATATTGTAGATACATCATTGTTATAATGTAACAGTTGGGCTGACATGTTCGTAGGCTGACACACAGATGGAACTATTAGTATTAAATCCATATGATTTTTAGTTAGCCCTAACCTTCGAAAGACACGTGTATAAATTTGACAGCTGTTGCACTATTAGTATGTGAGTTATAGCATTTTTAGTGAAGCAATTTTTGTTAGTTTGAAAAAAATGGATAAAAAGGAATTTCGTGTGTTAATCGAACATTGCTTTTTGGCGAAAAAAAAAAAATACTGTTGAAGCCAAGGCTTGCCTTGATAAACATTATTCGGACTTTGCACCAGGAAAATCAGCCGTAGAGAAGTGGTTTGCTAAATTTAAACCAGGCGAAATGAGCACCGAGGATGATGCACGCAGTGGACGCCCCAAAGAGGCTGTTACCGATGAAAACATCAAAAAAATCCACAAAATAATTTCTGATAACCGTAAAAAGTGAAGTTGATTGAGATAGCTGAGACCCTAAAGATATCAAAGGAACGTGTTGGACATATCGTAAATGAATATTTGGATATGCAAAAGCTCTGTTCAAAGTGGGTGCCCCCGCGATCTCACAATCGACCCAACACAACAACAAATTAATGATCCTAAGCAGTGTTTGGAGCTGTTCAATTGTAATAAACCCAAAGTTTTGCGTCGATATGCGACAATGGATGAAACATGGCTCCATCATTTCACACCGGAGTCCAATCGACAGTCAGCCGAGTGGAATGCACGTGATGAACACTAAAAATGTTATAACTTCACTAAAAATGCTTTAACTCACATACTAATAGTGCAGCAGCTGTCAAATTTATACACGTGTCTTACTCGTGTTAGTACTAACTAAAAAAGTCATATGGATTTAATACTAGTAGCACCATCTATGTGTCAGCCTACGAACATTTCAGCCCACCTGTTAATTGAATATCTATTTTCTAGATGAAATGTTTTATAGATAGATTTAATTGATATTTTTTTTTTTATAAGACTTGTTTCTTCTTTAAGTCATAACAAATTGTGTCATGTAGGATTATACAAAAAACTAATGACTCTGCAATTTAATGAGTTTAAAATTTAATGACTGCGTAATTTAACCTTAAAATTTAATAACTGTGTGATTTAGATGAAAACATTTTTGAAAACTAAAAAAGCTACTGACAAATACAGTTTCACGTCATTTAATTATTTATAATTTTTAGTCTCTATCACTTTTTGCAAACCGTACATTTGTCTAAATGTCGGTTGGGTTTATTTTATGGTGGTCAGATCATTTGTTTAATAGATCGCTTTAGAGTCTAGATGAAACTTATATGTAACATTGAAAGATATATCTCTTTTAGAATATAAATGCATGTTATTCGATAGTGTAGATACATAATTATTATGATAATTTTCATGGTTGAATAATCGATTTTGTAGTTGAAATGATTTATAAATTGATTTTAGTTGATATTTTTTATTAAGATAAGACACTTTTGTAGGGTCATTCGTTTAGAAGACAGTATTCGGTATTGTGATTATGACTTGCTTCTTCTTCAAGTCATAACAAACTGTGTAATGTAGGATTATACGAAAAACTAATGACTGTGCAATTTAACGAACTTACATTTTAATGACCGTGTAATTTAAGGAATTTAAATTTTAATGACCTATATACTTATTGTTGATATCAATAATAAGGATAAAAGTAAATCTACGTCTTCAAAAAAAAAAAAAATTATTTATTTAAAATTTTTAATTACGCAAGAAAAAAGTACATCAGATATAATGTTTTAATCAGAACATCAGATACAATGTTTTTGATGCTCCTGGTCCTTCGCGTTACAAATGAAAAGGTAAATTTACGACATTATTTTATTTGATTTCTCAGAATAGCACCGTTAAGTTTCCAAATTACTGGTATCTTTATAATGGTGTACGTCATTTTGATCCGTCAATGTTATCTTTTAGAATAGTGTGTGAATGGAAAGTGAGCAATTTGAAGGAGTAATTACGATACATTTAAGTGTCGCATTGGAGAAAACATTAATAGTATGTCCTATTATCTATACAATCATCAAGTCGATTAATTTTACAAAGCAATGACTGTAATGGCGCCATCAGCTGATCTCAATTTATGCGTTAAATATAAGTCGTCTCAAAGTAGTTTGGATTGTCGCCCTACGGTCATTGTCTACTTCAGGCTAATTAGTAGAGACCTACAGTTTAACGTAGATACCACCCACTGACAATCATCTATGTCCCCTCCAGGATTCGAACCTGAAGCCTGTGTTGCCTGAGCGCTAGCCCATTAGCCATCAGGCCGTTAAAGTAGTAATTAGGCTATGTAAGCAACCCGCATTACTAGTTTGGTTTGTCGCTCTACGGTCATCTTGTTCACATGTTAGGCTAAACAGACCGGGCCCTACAGTTTAAAGTGGATTCCGAACCACTACATACATCCATGGCACCGCCGGGATTCGAACCCGAAACCTTGGTACCGAGCGTCAGAGTGCTAGCCTCCCGCATTGCTAGAAAAGATTTTATAAGACATAAAGATTGGCTTTGATCGTTGCACATATTTAAATAAATTGTACTGAAAATATTACAGTCTTCTATAAACTTTATTCGTCATCATCATTGGCGAAACAGCCCATGGTGGGTCATGGCCGCCTACCGGCAGATTACAGAACGAGAAATGTTTTTATTTTTACGGGATAGGGTTGTCAGCCCAACGTTGAAGAGCCATATTAGACCGGGACCTACGATTTAAAGTATATTCCGAACCACTACAAACATTTTGTGGCACCCGGGACTCGAACTCGAAACCTGGGTCAAGGAGCTCCAGAGCCCTAGTCACTCAGCCATCAGACCAGTATCGATATATTTTATTACTGTTTTTATTCTAAATTATTTAGAATGTAATTTTTAATTTTTTAATGCATTCATTTAGGAAAATCTATTTTATGCAAAGGAAATTATAATTAATAATTCCATTCCACTGCGCTACTACGTTACGTTTTACTGATTTAGCATGTCTTCCACGTAAGGGCACTGAGGTATGGTTTTGTCGCTCTATGGTCATCTTGTGCATACGAGGGTTAAACAAACCTGGGACCTACGGTTTAAAATGGATTCCGAGCCACTCACAAACATCCCTGCCACTGGATTTCAAACCTGAAGCCTGCGGTACCAAAAGGCCAGAAAACTAGCCCATTAGCCATCAGGCCGTTAAAGTAGTAAGCAGGCTATGTAAGCAGCCTGCATTAGAAGATTTTATGAGACTAGGACCTACAGTTTAAAGTGGATTCCGCAATACTAACAAACATCCATGCTTTCAGCTTCAGGTTCGAAGCTGAAACCTTTAGTAGAGAAAAATGAGAAATTTTTAAGGAGTAATTCCGATGTAGTTTAAGTGTCATATTAGGAAAAAAATTCGATAGTACATCCTATAACCTGGATGTTCGACTGCCCGTACAAGACTTTCTGTACAGTCATCAAGTCGATCCACTTCACAAAGCAATGTAACAGCACCACTAACCAATTTATGTTTTAAATATAAGTCCGCTAAAAATAGTTTGGTTTGTCTCTCTACGGTCATTTTTTGCATACTTTAGGTTAATTAGACAGGCAACTATAGTTTAACATCAATTCTGAATCACTCAAACATCCATGCCACCGCCAGAAAGCCTGTGGTACCAAAGGCCAGAGCACAAGCCTTGTTCATTATTCTTTTAAAATAATAAGTAGACTATGTAACTAACGCGCATTACCAGGCAAGATTTTAGAAGACATAAAGTTTGATTTTGATCGTTGCACATATTTAAATAAGTTGTAGTGAAAATATTACAGACTACTATAGGGTTTTAATAATGTTTTTATTCTAAATTATTTATAATAGAATTTTTTATTTTTAATGTTATTTTTTTAATGAATTCATTTAGGGTTTGGTTTGTCGCTCTACGGTCATCTTATGTCTCGCGAGGGCTAAACAGACCGGCACCTATAGTTTAAAGTGGTTTCGAACCACTACAAACATCATGGCACCGCCGGGGACTCAAACCCGAAACCTGTGGTAACGAGCACAAGAGCGCTAGCCACTCGGCCATTCAGGCCCTTCATCTGGAGATTCTGTTTGATGTAAATGAAATTATAATTAATAATTCCGTTCCTTACTATGTTACATTGTACTGATTTAGTGTGGAGATGAGACGGAATGTTTAGATTCAGCATTTTCGTAGAAAAATGGATTAATTTTAACTCGGATCATGATAGTAATACTTTTTTATATACAGTGAAGTAATAAAATGTGAGCAGTATCGATTTTCTACTGAAAATGTTCCCAGATGAAATGTATTCAGCTCGCAAACTAAGTAAATTTGTCTAACCGTTGGTTGGGTTTATTGGTGGCCAGATCATTCATTTAATGGATTGCTTTAGCTTCTAGATGAAACTTGCAAGTTACATAGAACTATATTTGTATTTATTTTAGAATATAAATGCATGATATTCCATGTTGTCGATATATCATTATTATGATAATTTTCTTGGTTGAATAATATTTTGTGGATTTTAATCGATATTATTTTATTAAAGTAAGACACTTTCCTAGTGTCCTTTGTTTATGAGTCTGTATTCGGTATTGTGATTATGACTTTCTTCTTCTTTAAGTTTTAACAAACTGTGTAATGTAGGATTACACGAAAAGTAATAACTGTGTAATTTAACGAGCTTACATTTTAATGACTGTGTAAATTAAATAATTAAAAATTTTAATGACTGTGTAAATTAACGAATTAAAAATTTAATGACTATGCAATCCTATTGAAAAAGTTTTGAACTAAAATTCATTTGACAAATACAGTTTCACGCCATTTAATTGTTTATAATTTTTAGTCTCTATCACTTTTTGCTAACCATATATTTGTCTAACTGTTGGTTGGATTTATTTTATGGTGGCTTGAGCATTTGCTTAATAGATTGCTTTAGCATCTAGATGAAACTACACTTGTAACATTGAAATATATTTGTATCTATTTTAAAAATAAATACATGGCTTTCGAAGTTTAAATACATTATTATTATGATAATTTTCTTAGTTGAATAATCTATTTTGTGGTTGAAATGATTTATAGATAGATTTTAATTGATATTATTTTATCACAATGCTATAGTGACATTTGTTTATGAGACTCTATTCGGCGTTTTGATTATGACTTAATTTTTCTTTGAGTCTTAGCAAACTGTATAATGTAGGATTATATGAAAAAACTAATGACTGTAATTAAACGAGTTTAAAATTTGATGATTTTATAATTCAACAAATTTAAAATTTAATGATTGTGTAATTTAGCGAATATGAAATTTAATGGTTGTGTAATTTAACGAATTTAAAATTTAATGTGTAATTTAATTGAAACAATTTCGAACTAAAAAAGCTAGTGACAAATACAGTTTGAAGTCATTAAATAATTTATAATTTTTAGTCTCTATCATTGATAATTTAGTGTAATAATCTATTTTGTAGATGGAATGATAGATTAAATTAATTGTTTTCTTTTTATCAATGTAAGACAATTTCATAGTGTCATTTGTTTAGAAGACTATTAGGTATTGTGATTATGACTTGCTTCTTCTTTTCATATCAAACTGTGTTATGTAGGATTATATGAAAAACTAACGACTGTGTAATTTAACGAGTTTAAAATTTAACGATTGTATAATTTAACGAGTTTAAAATTTAATGATTGTGTAATTTAGCGAATTAAAAATTTAATGACTATGTAATTCTAATGAAAAATTTTCGAAACTAAAATACCTATTGACGAATACAGTTTCACGCCATTTAATTATTTATAATTTTTGGTGTCTATCATTTTTTTGCTAACCATACATTTGTCTAACTGTTAGTTGGGTTTATTTTTATGGTTTTGAGCATTTGTTTAATAGATTGCTTTAGCGTCTAAATGAAGCTTTGTAAAATTGAAAGATATTTGTATCTATTTCAGAATATAAATATATGGTGTTCGTTGTTGTAGATACATCAATGTTATGACAATTTTCTTAATAGAATAATTTATTTTGTAGATGAAATGATTTATAGATTGAGATGATTTATAGATTTCCTTTTAACTTGATCATTTTTTATTGTTGTAACAGAAACAGATTGAGCAAAGCATTACACACTTATATATTTAGAGGATATGTTTTGTTAAGGAAGCAGTTTTGAGAGATGTTGATTTTTCATTGCTTTTGAAAATATTATTTATCTCCAACTTTCCAAATTGTTGATTCCCCTTTTCACTTCTTGTTCTTCTTCATGGGCTCAACAGGCCTATGATGGGACAAGGCGTTTGTCTACTGGCAGATTTCGAGACAGGAGATGTTTTATTTTTATGGGATAGAGTTGTCAGCTCTACACCCAACGCTCTTACAGTTAAAGTAGATTGAGATCTACCATTTAAAGTGGATTTCGAACCACTACAAACATCCACGGCACCACCGGAGCTAGAACCCGAAACGTGTGTCACTGAGCACCAGTTATTCGGTCAACAGACTTCTTTCATTTATTAGAGTTCTGAAAATTATCTTAAAATTATAAGTCAAATTATAAGACACACTTACATTAGGAATTGCCATGAATCATTCTGAAATGGAATGTTTTTCTATCTCATGCAATTTGGATTTTCTCAATACAAGTGGAAACTTTATTTTTTACCTATTAAATTATGGGTATTGTATTAAATAGCGGGTTTTTCGTTACATTGACCACTTTTTCGTGTTCTTGATCAGTTTTTCTTTTCCGTTGCCACTTTCAAAGTTTCTTATTTGTTTATTATGCTTTTGAAATTTCTGTTAACAGCTATTCTTATCGGTTTATTTAAATTTATTTCACGAGATTTTTATACAAAATATTTATTTAGATTCCTTTTACGAGGTTTATTTATACAAATTATTTATTTAAATTTTTTCACGAGGTATTTTATAAAAAGTATTTTAAATTTCTTTCACGAGGTTTTTTTTATACATAATATTTTTAATTTCTTTGACGAGGTTTTTTATACAAAATATTTAGTTAAATTACTTTCATGTTTTTTTTTTTTATATAAAATGTTATTTTAAGTTTCTTTCATTAGGTTTTTTATACAAAATATTTATTTAAATTTCTTTCACGAGGTAAGAATTATATAATTAAATAATGTAAAAATTGTTTTAAAAGATCGTCTGGAGTGAAGCAAAGACAATTTTATTTCAAAGTGAAAATGAGATTTTTCAATAAAACAAAATCGTTTGAACTCAGTAGTTTTTTAAAATTTTTTTAAGATTACTGTTATGTGTTTTGTTCTTACATTCAAGTCTAAATTTTATGGGTAACCTTTATATCGGCCCATCCGATTACAATTTAATGCTATTATTTTATTTACTTTTTCTTTATTTTTTTTGAAAAAAATTATTTACACGGATAGTTATGATGTCATCCATTTTGTCGTAGAAATATAATTAAATACTGGAAAAAAAATAAATAATTAAATAATTCAAAAATTGTGTTAAAATATCGTCTGGTGAAATCTAACGGAATTTTATTTCCAAATGAAAATGAAATTTTTTTCAAGAAAAGAAAATTTTTGGAATTCTATAGTTTTTTATTTTATAAGATTGCTGTTATGAGTTTCGTTCTTACATTAAATTCTAAATTTGACGGGTAACCTGTATATCGATCCCAATTTATTATCATTATTATTATTTTCTTTCTTTTTTTTTTCTTTTGAAACAAAAAAATAAGATTTACACTGATAGTTGTGATGTCATCAATGTTTGCGTAGAAATATATTGTCATGTTGGAAAAATAATCGTTAGTTTTTCGAAGGATTGTAATTCGGACTTTAACCTAATTTTTTTTTTTGTGTTTTTTTAAGATTGCTGTTATGCATTTCGTTCTTACATTAAATTCTAAATTTTATGGATATTCTGGGAATCGGACCATTCGATTACAATTTATTATTATTATTTTTCTTTTATTATTTTCTTCTTTTTTTCGAAAAATAAAATGGCTTACATGGTGTAGAAAATGCTGGCCATCAATGCTGTAGAAATACAATCACATGTTGGAAAAGAAAATCGTTAGCGATTTGATGATTCTAATTCGGATTCTAATCTCTTAATCGCTAACGTCAATCGTTAACGTTTAGGAGGTTAGAATCCGCTGCCGAGGTTTATTGCAGTAACTGCTTTCAGAAACGAGGACATTCGTTGTCGAATGTGATATCGTGCGCAAATGTCTAGTGTAAATGTTACCAATTTTCTCCTACAATTCGAAATTCCCTAAAAGTTTTCCCTATGTTGCTCATCGGTATGCTGTTCGTAATTACATAATTGAAACACATTCATCGATGTCGTCAAAAGAATGTAACTTTAAAAAATATTTAATTATTTTTTAGAATTTCCTTTTGATATTAAAAAGATTTAAACTAAACTTTGAAACAAGTAAGCTTTTCATTATTTTATTATGTGTTTTAACATTTAACGCAAACGACATGCAGCAGAACCTCTGTAAGTCGAACTTCAAGGGAGACGCCAAATAATTCGAGTTATAGAGTTTTCGACTTATGGTTGGATTTCGATTTACGCGGATTTTGTAAGGAAATATTCGACTTGTAGAGGTCTAGATTCTATCTAACTTGTTTTGAATTAGAGAGGTAAAATAAATAAAAATTCAAGTTTTACCGAAGGTAATAAACATGTTGATTTGTAACTTAAAAGTTATATTACGTACTACAATAAAAAATCAAAATAATTCCTGAAACAACCTTAAAATTAAAAATATTATGTATTAAAAAGTCAATTATTATTATTTATTTTTTTGACTTAGACAATTCGATCGTTCTCTATCTATAGCATTATCTAAGCTATAAAGAGCAGAAAAATTCTTTTCTTCCACGTTGCTATTTTAGAGAATTGGTTATTTTATTTACTATATACTCATAAATTGTTTTCTAAGGAAACAATGACGTGCATTGTCGGCAAATCCTTAAAGTCGGTAACTTATTTTTCTTCGAGCTATAGAGGTAATTAGTTTCAAATGACAGAGTTTTAAAAGTTGTAAAAAAGATTGTAAAGTCAAACAGTGCTAATGTTCGAGATACAGAGGTCCAATTTTTTTTCGAGTTACGGAGGGAAAATATGTACCAAAATGGCTTGTGGGGATTGACTCATTATTTCTACTTATAGAGGGTTTAAATTTCGAGTCATGGAGGTTTTGGGGTTTGAAGGGAAGGGAACAAAAATTTTTTCGAGTTGTGGAGGTTTTCGACTTATCGAGGTTCGACTTAAAGAGGCTCTACTGCATATGCGCATGTGCACACGATTTAATACTTTGCTGCAAACTATGACCAATTGATTCATGCAGCTGCAGTATGTATTTGCTCAACCACAGTGCGTGGCAATACTGCAGGGTGTTAAAATTATTGCATTTACCGATTTGAGAGTTTGACATCACTGAGTCATCTAAAGGAGGTTATTGGTGAAAATTCTATAGGGAATGGAATATTAACCGGTGCCAATAGAATTGCAGTGGATCATGGAATTTAGATGAATGCGTTCCATAGTAAGATAAGTAGAGTTTGAATATATTATTTGATAAAATTAAAAAAAAAATGCTGCTTTTTAACAGATTTTATGTTTTATAAATATGCAGCCCAATACAATGCAATGCCATTGGGGATATTACAATCTTTAAAAATATGTCTTAAGCAATCTTTAAAATATGCATTTATCAATCTGTTTTTTGTAACGGTTCTAAATTGGAATCAAGAATAAAATAAAACCAGTTAAAAATAAATGTGGAAGCAAATTTTAGGAAAGCGGATATGGATTTCAAAGGAAAGAGACTTTTCCATATTACAATTCATTGATCTAATATATATATAGATACAATTTATTGATTTAATACATACGTACAATTCATTGACCTCAATGAAAGGAAAATACGCTATTGCAATGCCATTGTGGCTTATCTTTAAAAATATGTTTTAAGCAATCTTTTTTATAACTGTTCGAAATTAAAATCAAGAAAATAAAACCATTTAAAAATAAATGTGAAAGGGCCTGAATGGTCGAGTGGCTGGCGCTCTTTACGACAGGTTTCCGGGTTCGAGTCCCGGCGGTGCCATGGATGTTTGTCCCGGTCTGTTTTCAGAAAATCCATTTCAAACTGTAGGCCCAAGTTTCGTAAATAGGATCGTAGAGCGTTGCGGGGGCAAAAAGTGAAAATTGTTATTCCGCGTCCGTGGTTTATCTTGCCATGGATGTTTTACACGCGCCCCTGGGTCATGGAAAGTGCCGGGGGCAGTACGTCGTGCAGCGCTTGCCTTCAAGGCATCTGGTAATGCAAAGACCAAGCTGTCTAAGTGTTTGCCAGCTGCATTAGAAAGAAAAAAAAAAAATAAAAAATAAATGTGCAGATTTTAAGGAAAGCTAATTTGATTTAAAATGTAAGGAATTCTTCTATATTGGAAATGTATTTGTTAGCGTTTTGGATGGGAATTTATATAAAGTTATATGAGTGACTAGCGCTCGGTACCATAGATCCCGGTCAAATATGGCTGTTTGGGATAGGGCTGATAACCCTACCCGGTAAAAGGAAAACATCTTCTGTCTCGAAATCTGCCAGTAAAGCAGATGGCCTTGGCCCATCATGTGGTTTTTGCGCCAATGAAGAAGAAGAAGAAATTTTTATAATTGTTAATTCAAATGCAAGAAATTCTTCCATATTGAAAGGATTTGTTTATGGTTTAGATGCGAATTTATATAAAAATCTGTGTTGTAAGATTAATAATAGTAGAAATATTGATATGGAATAGAAATTAAAATTATATGTAAATGACAATTTTAAATATTTGTTTGCTTAAATGAACATGTTCGAAAGTTCTATACAAAATAATATTTAGAAATTGCCCATAAACTTGATGATAATTTTTTATGTGTAACAGCATTTTGCTGGAACAACGTTGTGTTCCTAGTCCTTAAGGTTAAAAATGAGTAATTTTAAGGATTTTAAGAAGTAAGTGCTCCTGATTAACAAATTGTATTGAGGCAAACTCAAAAGACGTTTTTTTTCGAATATTTGTATTGACGTAAAAATTTTATGATTTATTTTTCTATATTAATTTTTCAATGCGGGGCAATATATCCGTTGCAATAGAATTGTGGCAAGTCAATCTTATCCAGAATGCATGATTGAATTTTACTAATGGACAGGGCAGGTATCAATTTGGCAGCTTTGGGCACGTTGGTTGATTGACGATGTAAAGTAATACTTTCTGGCGGAATTTACAAGCGTGGTTGTATAATTTGAATATGCGTGCTGTCTTTTATTAAACCTGGAAAATTCCATTTAGCCATTCGATTGTCCATGACCGACTCGTGGCTTAGTGACAACTTGCGTTGTTGGTGGCTAATTGCCTACAGCGCTCTGGCCTTTTGGCACCATGGTGGGCCAAGGCCATCTACCCACTGACAGATTTCGAGATGTTTTCTTTGTATGGGGTAGGGTTGTCAACCTTACGCCCAAGGTTCGGCAATAATATTAGAACATGAACTACGGTTTTTAAAATGAATTCTGAACCACTACAAACATCCAAGGCACCACCAGTACTCGAACCCGAAATCTATGGCATCGAGAGATAGTCACTGGGCCATCAGGTCACTGTTTTTCTAAATTTATAATTTTGTAATTTAATACAAAGGGGCTGGTGACTGAGTGACTTGATGCTGGGTGTCAAAGCTATCGGTTTCGAGACCGGCGGTGCCATGGATGTTTGTAGTGGTTCAGAATCCCTTTAAACCGTAGTCCCGGTGTAATATGTACGTACAGCGTTGCCGGGGGTAGTATTACTGCGTCCGTAGCATATCTTCAAGTTACACGTACCCCCTGGGTAGTGCTAAATGAGTAACAGCGGTGCAGCCTTTGCTTACGGCTTAACGATAACCTCTGTATTGTCACCTGTATTAGAAAAAAAATAATGTTGTAATTTAATATAATGTGGCTTGATGGTCGAGTGTCTGACACTCGGTGCCTCATGTTCCGGGTTCTAGTGCCGGCGTTACCATGGATGTTTGAAGCGTTTCGAATCCGCTTTAAACCGTAAGTACGGGTTTAATATGACATTTGGGTGTAAGGATGACAACCCACCTCCGTAACAAGCCGAGATTCGAACCTGAAACCTGTGGCATCGAGTGCTACAGTGCTAGTCACTCAGCCATCAGGCTCTAACTTGTATATTAGAAATCCAATATTGTATTTTGCCGAGCAATTTTCATTAACGATATTTTCCACCTTTGCTAAATCTCATTTGAGAATGTTGCTTAAACTGGAGAACATTCTCCGGCGAGTATTAAATTGAGCGATTACAAGCTTCTTAATAAACGCTATCTTTCATTTTAATAAACCAAAAGATAAATCGTCCGTAAATAAACAGAGTGCGTTGTTTCATATAAAAAAACATTAAATTTATCCCGGTTTGAAGCAAATAAGGCGGGGTAATATAGCAAGATTTCATATTGGGGAACGTTATGAACACCTCTAAGGCCATTCCGACCATTGGTTTGATAAAAAAGTACAAAATTCGAAGGCCCTTAAAAATGATTTAGAGCCCAAGAAATATCTCCCATATATAAAATTTATGATCCAAATTCCGTCAAAAAAGAAAATGATCAGTAAGGGTAACCTTTTCGGGAGACGGCGTCAAATTCATTTCCCCCCGCCATTTTTTTTTTTTTTTTTTCTTTCCACCGATAGGTTCTTCTTTTGCGGCATAGAAAATCCATAAAGTCTTCGGAAGTAAGTCGTTAGACTTAGTGTTATTGTTCTTTATTCTTCCTGAATTTATTACTGAGAAATTATTATAGAAATTCGTACAATTTGCGGAAACTATTATTTTTTTTTTCATTGTTGTTATGATATACTACTAAGCTTTCTCCTCCTGATAAATATGTAATAGACAGGATACTTATCTTCGTCGCTGTATGATTCTTTAGACTCATTAATTTTATAAACGTAATCTTAATTTATAGTTTCACCTCTTCAAAATACAACAAATATTTTTGTTGTTGTTGTTGTTGTTACTTATCCCACTTGGTAGATATCTAATTTAGACCGAGCCCACGAACCCGTATGGACTCATGGTTGAAGGGGAAGGAAGCAGCTTCTGTTGTGAAGGAGGTCCCGTGGTAGAAGTGTGACTTTTGCTCCGTGATGCTCTACAGTCATATGAGACCGGGACCTACGGCAAAGTGGATTCCGAACCACTACACACATCCATGGCACCGCCGGGACTCGAACCCAAAACCTGTGGTACCGAGCGCCAGAGCGCTAGCCACTCGACCATTCAGGCCCACAAATATTTTTTTCATTTGTTATACATCGGCCGGAATTTTGTCCCATTTATGCATATCACGGCCCCCTTGTGGTTTCGGGTCAGAATAGCCCCCATTGTAGCCCATGCATGTCCTAATAGGAGACTATAATGGGTGGGGTCCTGATGGCCGAATGGCTAGCGTTCTGGTGCTCGGTACCACAGGTTTCGATTTCGAATTCCAGCTGTGCCATGGATGTTTATAATGGTTCGGAATCCACTTTAAACCATAGGTCCGGTCTGATATGACCATAGAGCATCACAGAACCCAATCAGACTTCTTCTCACCCACATCATTCCCAAACTGTAAAGGGGAAACTCAGCTCTAGGTACAGTGATGTGATGTGGTGTACTAGTACTATAATGGTTAGCCAATGCCTGGGAGTACAACCGGGTGGGGTAAGATGGGGTCTTTGCGTGCCTTATATCTTTGTGCAGTAAAGTCAACGACAAAAGAGAAGCGGCATTTTGTTGCTGTCAATCAAAACACGTCTTAGGTACTTGTACAATCATGAATAAGTTCATACCAGAGCTTGTGACTGTTTCTAGCGGCAGCATCCTCAAAAGAAGGAGCATTTTTAATTAAAGGAATAATTTTTAATTATTGTCTTAACGGAATAATAGGCCAGCTCCTGGTTATTTAGGAAGTCATTGGTCTCGTTTCCTTCTAATCCACAGTGGGCCGGGATCCACTGCAGGACGATTGTTTTATTTTGATCCGACAACAGTGTCCGAAGGTTAACACAGTCATCAATATCTTTAGATCGTTTAGTAATAACTTCTGAAAAATTGCTTGCTAAAAATATCTTCTAATTTTAATTGCACCGGAAATAATTCTGCTGACTACACAATAATGAAAACAAGGAAATTAACAGCATGAAGTGCTTAAATCATAAATATATCGATTAATAAAAATTATTATATTTTCTTCTTCATTGGTGAAACAACCCCATGGTGGGGAACAAATCTGTCCATCTATTGGCAGATTTCGAGACAAGAGATATTTTCTTTTTACCGGGTAGGGTTGTCAGCCTTACGCCCAACGTACTACAGTCATATTAGACCGGGTCCTCCGGTTTAAAGTGAAGTCCGAACTAATACTACAAACATCAATGGTATCACCGAAGCTCGAACCCGAAACTTGTGGCAACGAGAGCCGAACAGCTGGTCACTCGACACATCAGGCCCCATTAATATTTAGCAAAACTTCAATAAAATTTCGTAACTGCTTAATACAACTATATCATAATAACCCTCAGAAAGGAGATTCGGTTTGGTTTGTCTCTCTATGATCATTTTTTGCAAACTTTAAGCTCTACAGTCTAACGTGGATTCCTAACCACTCACCAGCACCCATGTCACCGCCAGGATTCGAATCTGAAGGCTGTGGTACCAAAGGTCAGAGCGCCAGCCAATTGGCCATCAGACAACAGAAGAAGAATTGAGCGTTTTAAAATTCCTCCCATGAGTGTTGTTATGTCAGAAAGCATTTTGGCACTTCCTACATTTGCTTCTTATAGATGTAGTGTAGCAGACGAAGTGCTGCTGCATTTGCTTCTTATAGATGTAAGTGTAGTAGAAGATATGCTACTGACGCGAGTAACACTACCCGCACAACGCTCTACGATCATATTAAATCGGTTAAAGTGGATTTTGAAATACATCCAAAACATGTCTACATCCAAATTCTGAACTACACAAACATCCATATCACCGCCAGGATTCGAACCTGAAGCCTGTGATAGCATAGGCCAGACAGCTAGCCAATTGGCCATCAGGCCACTAAAAAAGGAGAGCATGCATGTTAGAAATTATAGTAAACTTTCGTATCAATAAATTTATATATTACATTATATTTACATATAAAACTTTTTATATATTGTATAAACTTTATATTATATAAAAACTTAAACAACTAAAAAAGAAATCTGAACTTAAAAGTCGTCTTATTTTCAATAACCAACAACAATTGACTTTAACGTACAAAATAAAGAATTACTAACATCGTACAAAAAAACTTTTCGAACGGCAGACACAAAGTTATTTTTATTTATTTATTTATCCATCCCTGATTCGTAATAAAAAGGAATTAAACCTAGTCCCAGGTGCGCAGTTTCCCTACAAAATAGAACAGCTCTGTACTTGACATTTATTTTCTTGCTTTATTCAATCAATACAGGCACAGGAGTATTTCATGCGGAACCCGATTTTCATGGATTTTTTAAAGTTCTTACGGAGTTTGGGAATCGAGTGAAAACTCTCTTAACTTTCATAATTTTTCCATTCTTTTTAGTTTAGAAAGGGAGATTTTTTTAGACAAAAATCATTTTTCGTGTGAGAATAAAGAGAAAATACTTCCTTGCTAAAATGTCTTTAATGCATAAAAAATAGATTTCGATTTTTTATTATTAATATATATGGATTGAAAAAAATCATAATATTTATTTTGAAGCTTATATATATTTTTGTAACATTCTTTTCTAACAGGTAGAGTTTTTTATCATTTTATTCCGAGAAAGAAATGTATATTATTTTGATAACAATTCATCACTCAAATTTGACAGAACACAAGAAAGTATTGTGGGCAGTTATATTACATGCAATTAGTGTTTTGTACTAATGAGAACAACCTGTCATTCAAATCTGACAGCAGATATTAAGTGTCATATATAATGAGACTCGGGAAATTAGCGAACATCTGTGCGACCTTCACAGTTTAAAGAACTACAGATTGATGAGATATGCCATGAATTGTTCCTTCTGATTGATTGATGAGAAGGAGAATGAGCTGAGAAATGTCTACTCCAATGAGAAGTGAGAGAAGCTGACCCCCTTCGGATTGTCTTAAAAGGAGGTTTTTGGAGAAGAAAGGAAAGAGTTCTGCGACGAATCGACCAGAAGTGTTGTTTTTCATTTCCTCTGAAGTAACTAAGTAGGCTTTGTCCATGTGTTTTTCAAAAAGTGAGGCCCTTGTGGTTTCGTTTATCACGACGTGTGGTAATTAAGGTCTGCCGCAGACCAGGCAATTAGATTCGGCGTAGACTCGGGAGATATCCGACCTCGAGTGAACTGTACTTGTGATTTAATCGTGCAATTGTAATCAAATTTCATTTTTATTTTTTCATTTCTTTTTATAATAACACAGAGTTTATTATTTTTTATATATATATATATATATATATAGTGATTATAAATAAAAATTAAAGGGTGTTCCATGAACCTGAAAGTGACCCTCTTCTTGAAGTCGTTATAGGTCTAATATAGTCTGAGATGTTATATATATATATATATATATATATTGTAATTTATTGCATATGTATTAAGGAGAAATCAGAAAAAAAATCGTGATTGTGAAATTCTATTTCAATAAATGTAGCAAAATGGCAGATCAAAAAGCACTTTCACAAATTATTAGAAAATAATAACATTAAGTTTATTTTCTGTTTTGAAAATACGTCAAATGGGAACATGTTTGAAAACATATTTTTTGAGTACAATGCGAACTTGTTTCAATATGAAGTGTTCCTCAATGTTCAGTACTCAAAATCCTGTTTAGTCATTTTCAGTCATCAATAAAAACCAAAATCATTAAATCAATTTGGCAGAAAATCCGTTACTGTGTTAAGGCAGTCTGAAGAATGTGAAGACGGGGTGAATAATAAAGTGCAGAAATACGTATAATATTTAGAGCATCCCAAACATTCTAAATCAGATTAAAGTCCTTAAAACATGCCATCGACTCATTTCTACACTAGTTTTTCTCGCTACTATCAAATGAAGTACCTCTTACTCAACCAAGTTCTCGTGTGTGTATTACTGTTTTTATTTATAAGCACTATCTGTATACAAATACAAATCTCTAGATTATTATAATTTATTATATACAAGAAATGAAAATTAAAGATTTACATTTGATTCACAAATGCACGATTAAATCACAAGTTCAAGTTCACTCCAAAGTCGGAGATTTTCAGAGTTCTCGAATCTACTTCGAAACTAATTGCCTGGTCTGCGGCAGTCCTAATTATTATACGGCATGATACACGAAACCACAAGGGGTTCACATTGAAAACAGGCGGAAATTAATTAAATTAATCTCTCCAGAGAAAGAAAGAAAAACAGAACTTCTGGTCGACTCGTCGCAGAACTCTCCTCTTCAATAACAACAAGGAAAAAAAACTCAAGAGGAGGGAGGGGGGGGAAACTTACCTCACTTCTCAATGGGATTTGACATTTCTCAACTCGTGGTCTATCACCCATCACGATGGAACAACCCATTGTATAGTTTCCATTCAATCTGTAGTTGTTTCGACTTGTGAATTAAGGTCTCAAAATTAAAATTTAAAAAGTAAAATCTATTTAAAAATATTCAAATATTAAACAAGTCGACTATTTTTAAACTATATGAAATTTAGAATTCCTATGTACAATCCATACAACTGATGTTTTCATAAATTAATTGTCAATTTTTGTTACACATAAAAATGAAGTATTTTAATTTTTTTCATAAATTCTATTATGTAACATTTTTGTCACAAAAACGACAGTTTTTAACTATTTTTTTTTGCACAGACATTCACTAGTTTCATGAGTCTCATTATACATGATGATGACTATCTACTATGAGATTTCAGTGACAGGTTGTTCTCATTAACACAAACCACTAATTGTATGTAATATAACTAACCACAACACTTCTCTTCTGCTGTCAAATTTGAGTGATGGGTGGTATTATATACTTGTCAAATAACATATATTCCTCTCTCATTGGAATGAAATATCAAGCTGTACCAGTGAGAAAAAAATTCCACTATACTCGTATATCAATGCAATTAATATACTATGCTTATGTTATTAATGCCAATTGATATTTAATTGGAAATTTATCTAAAATAAATAGAATTCTTTAGGGATATAGTTTATTAAAAAGAATTTCAAAGACATAAATTATAAAGCTAAGAAAATTCAATTTTAATCATTTCATTTATTGTTTTGTCTTACATTCAGTTAAGATGACAAAAATATCGAAGTTCAATAACTTAACATGGTCTTTAGAAGATATTTTTCATTTCATTTTGCATTGAAGAAATAAGTTTTTAACTCCCTATAATATATTGCCTTTCACATATATTTAAAAACAAACTTAAAGCTTTGTTTTTTTTTCTTCTCTTTTACAAAGCATAAAGCATTCTTTTCTCAGTTGGGCTACTGTCATGTTGATAAGAGAAAAAAAAGGAACAATAAATAAAAAAAAAAAGAGAAAACTGGAAATCTTTTTTCGCTCCATTTTAAAGAGTAGATAGAAGAGAATTGCTTTTAAGGAATATCGCGCTGCAATTGTTACTTTTCTTAAGCCCTCGCGCCATGATGTTTTGTAGAATGTTCTTTGAAAGATCTTATAGTAAAGTAAAAAAGTAAAATCTCTTTCTTAAAGCATAAAATAAAACATCCTGAGATTTTCTTCGGAGATTTGTGAACAATATATCTTGCCAGAATGTATGATGTTCTGCAGACAGGGGCCATTATTCTTTCAAAACTGTCCACGCCAGAAAGTTTTTCTAGTTTCTGATCGTTCAGTGTTTTTCAAGAAAGCTTTGGGTAGTCTATGTTTGAGATTCTTTACGTAAAGTATGTTTACAAATTGTATTTTCTTATTTACAAGACGAAAAATTGTTTTATAACAAGAACACTATCTATTTCCTATTTTGCTGTTAAGAACTCAAAGTTATTTTCTCTTACATGTCATATAAAAATGTTAACGAATAAGGAATGATGTTTACGAAATAGTAAATACAGTATAATTCAACTGTCATGGGACAAACTTAAATTTTGCCAATATATCTTGCCTAAATGTATGATGTTCTGGTGACGGAGCCATTATTCTTTCATAAAAGTGTGCTGGAAAGTGTTTCTAGCTTCTAAGGAGTGTTCATTTTGTTTCCAAAAAGCTTTGGATAATCTATGTTTGAGATTCTTTTAGTAAAGTATGTTTACAAACGGTCTTTCCTTACTTACAAGGAAAAAAGACTAGAGATGTATTATGTTTTACTATTTGGTAACCTATTCCTTACCTATTAATAACTCAACATTATTTTCACTACATGTTAATATAAAAAATTTAACGAGTAAGAAAAGATATTTTCGAAATGGCAAATACAGGATCCTGCAACCATCATGGTACAAACTTATATCTTGTCAGAATGTATGATGTTCTGCAGACAGAGGCCATTATTCTTCCATAAAAAATGTCTGTGCCAGAAAATGTTTCTATTTTTCATAGATAGTTCTGTTTTTTTCCGAGAAAACTTTGATAGTCTGTGTTTAAAATTCTTTACCTAAAGTATATTTACAAATTGCCTTTATTTATTTACAAGACTGGAAAAATTATTGTACTAGAGATATCAATATATATATATATCCTTTTTTGATATTAATATCTCAACATTATTTTCCTACATGTAATATAAAAAATTTTAAAGTATAAGAAATGATGTTTTTGAAGTATCAAATAGGGTAATTCAACAGTCATGGACAAAATTCAAGGGATAGTAAAGCTTACTAAAACATTCATATTTTATATAGAAGTGAAATGTCGGAATTGACATGGGTTGAAGTTACTCATGACCTGGTGCTAAAAAGCCTACACCACCCTCGCAGACGACTTGGCCATGATAATATGCAGCTTCACTTTCAGCCAGGAACCACGAGGGCTGAAGAGGGACTCAACCTCAAGATAACGCTCTAAGATCCTATTAGACCGGGACCTACGGCCTAAAATAGACTCCGACATACTATAAACATCCAGGGCCCCGCCGGGACTCAAATCAAAACCTGTGGTACCGAACGCCAGAGAGTTAGCCACTCTGCCATCAGATCCCTTGAGAATGAATTCATACAAATTGTGCGCATTCTTGCTTATTATATTTATGGTTATGGTTATTTGCATGGTTTAAATTTAATTTAAAATAAATTTCACTTTATTTATAAAATTTAAAATATTAGCCTAAAAATATATCAAAAGGTTAGCTAAGAATTTAATTCTCAACTCAGTCCATAGTTCTTAAATTCAGAAGGGTTTCAATTTAAACAAAATCTGTATAATATTGATCATTTTCAAATTAAATACTGCTAAAGTATTAATTACAAATGTCTTTTTTATTAAATTAATAAATTTCCTCTTAATATCTATTGTTTATACTGTACTTAAATGCAATTAATATACTATGCTTAAATTATTAATGCCAAACAATATTTAATAGGAAATTTATCTAAAATAAATAGAATATTTTAAGATATAGTTTATTAAAAAGAATTTCAAAGAGATAAAAAATATAAAGCCATAAAAATTCAATTTAAATCATTTTATTTATTGTTTTTATCTTATATTCAGTTAAGATGAAAAAAAAATAGATATATTGAAGTTCAATAACTAAACATGGGCTTTAGAAGATATTTTTCATTTCATTTTGCATTGAAGAAATACGTTTTTAACTCCCCATAATATATTGCCTTTCACATATATTTAAAAACAAACTTAAAGCTTTGTTATTTTCTTTTCCTTTTACAAAGCATAAAGCATTCTTTTCTCAGTTGGGCTACTGTCATGTTAATAAGAGAAAGAAAAGGAACAATAAATAAAAAAAAAAGAAAACTGGAAAATCTTTTTCGCTCCATTTTAAAGAGTAGATAGAAGAGAGTTGCTTTTAAGGAATATCGTGCTGCAATTGTTGCTTTATCTTAAGCCCTCTCGCCTTCATGTTTTGTAGAAAGTTCTTTGTAAGATCTTATAGTAAAGTAAAATCTCTTTCTTAAAAAAAGTAAGATCTTCTGAGATTTTTTTCGGAGATTTGTGAACAATATATCTTCCCAGAATGTATGATGTTCTGTAGACAGAGGCCATTATTCTTTCATAAAAACTGTCCGAGACAGAAAGTTTGTCTAGTTTCCATGATCGTTCAGGGTTTTTCAAGAAAGCTTTTGGATAGTCTATGTTTGAGACTTTTTACGTAAAGTATGTTTACAAACTGCCTTTCCTTATTTACAAGACTGAAAAAAATTGTTTTTTATCAAGAACACTATTTATAGCCTATTTTGTTATAATAACGCAACGTTATTTTCACTACACGTAATATAAAAAAAATGTTAACGAATAAGTTGATGTTTTCGAAGTAGCAAAATACAGAATCATTGAACTGTCATGGGACAAACTTATATCTTGCCAGAATATATGATGTTCTGTAGACAGAGCCGTTATTCTTTCATAAAAGTCTGCGCCAGAAAGTTTTCTTCCACGCAACGTTCAGTTATTTTTCTAGAAAGTTTGATAGTCTATGTTTGGGATTCTTACGTAAAGTGTGTTTACAAATTGTCCTTCCCTATTTACAAGACTGAAAAAATTGTTGTACAGAGATACCGACATTTATAGCCTATATTGCCATAACTGGGGTCTATCACCCATCACGATGGAACAATTCATGGTATAGTTTTTATTCATCCTGTAGTTGTTTCTGACCAGTGAAGGTCCCACAGACATTCGCTAATTTTATGAATCTCATTACACACTGAATATCTACTATCAGATTTGAGTAACAGGTTTCATTTATCCAAAATTCTAATTCCATGTAATATAACTACCCACAACACTCTATCAAATTTGAGTGATGGGTTGTTATTATATACTTGTCAAAGAATATACATTCCTCTCTAATGGGACTGAAATGCCAAACTCTACCCGTGAGAAAAAAATGATACAATACTCGTATATAAATGAAATTAATATGCTGTGCTTAAATTATTAGCGCCAATTGATATTTAATTGAAATTTATCTAAAATAAATAGAATTCCTTAGAATATAGTTTATTAAAATGAATTTCGAAGAAAAAAAAAATAGAAAGCGAAGAAAATTCAATTTAAATCATTTTATATATTGCTTTGCCTTATATTCACTTGAGATGAAAAATAAAATAGAAATATTGAAGTTCAATAACTTAACATGGGCTTTAGAAGATATTTTTCATTTCATTTTGCATTGAAGAAATAAGTTTTTAACAACCTATAATATATAGCCTTTCACATATATTTAAAAACAAACTTAAACCTTTGTTATTTTCTTTTCCTTTTACAAAGCATAAAGCATTCTTTTCTCAGTTGGGCTACTGTCATGTTGATAAGAGAAAGGAAAGGAACAATAAATAAAAAAAAAAAAGAAAACTGGAAATCTTTTTTCGCTCCATTTTAAAGAGTAGATAGAAGAGAGTTGCTTTTAAGGAATATCGCGCTGCAATTGTTACTTTTTCTTAAGTCCTCGCATCTTGATGTTTTGTAGAAAGTTCTTTGAAAGATCTTACAGTGAGTAAAAAAAAGTGAAAATCTCTTTCCTAAAGCATAAAATAAAACATTCTGAGATTTTCTTAGGAGATTTGTGAACAATATATCTTGCCAGAATGTATGATGTTCTGCAGACAGGGGCCATTATTCTTTCATAAAAACTGTCCGCGCCAGAACGTTTTTCTAGTTTCTGATCGTTCAATGTTTTTCGAGAAAGCTTTGGGTAGTCTATGTTTGAGATTCTTTACGTAAAGTATGTTTACAAATTGTCTTTCCTTATTTACAAGACTGAAAAATTTGTTTTAACAAGAAAACTATCTATAGCCTATTTTGCTATTAATAATACAAAGTTATTTTCACTACATGTAATACAAAAAATGTTAACGAATAAAAAATGATGTTTACGAAGTAGCAAATACAGGATCATGTCATGGGACAAACTTATATCTTGCCAGAATGTATGATGTTTTGTAGACAGAAGCCAATATTCTTTCATAATAGTCTGTGCCAGAAAGTTTTCCTAGTTTCCCCTGATCGTTCATTGTTTTTCGAAAAAGCTTTATATAGTCTATGTTTGAGATTCTTTACGTAAAGTACGGCAGCTTACCTCACTTCTCATTGAGAGTTGACATTTCTCAGCTCGTTGTCTATTACCCATCATGATGGAACAGCCTATTGTATAGTTCTGAAAAGTAAAATCTATGTAAAAATATTCAAATATTAAACAAGTCGATCATTTTTCAACTATATGAAATTTGGGAATTCCTATGTACATTCCAAAAAAACTGATGTTTTCAAAAATTAATTGTCAATTTTTGTTATTATACATAAAAATGAAATATTTAAATTCTTTTCATAAATTCTATTATGTAACATTTTTGTCACAAAAATGATAGTTTTTATCCAACTAGTTTTTATGCATTGACATGCACTAATTTCATGAGTCTCATTGTACATGATGCCGACTATCTGCTATGAGATTTGAGTGACAGGTTGTTCTCATGAGTACAAAACACTAATTGCATTTAATATAAGTATCCATGATACTGCTCATTTGCAGTCAAATTTGAGTGATGGGTTGTTAATATATACGTCAAATAACAAGCATTCCTCTCTCATTGGTATGAAATACCAAAACAGTACCAGTGAAAAAAATCCACGATACTCGTATATCAATGCACTTAATATGCTATGCTTATGTTATTAATGGCAATTGTTACTTAATTGAAAATTTATCCAAAATAAATAGTAGCTTTTAGGATGTTGTTTATTAAAAATTATTTTAAAGAGATAAAAAAATATAATGCAAAGATTTTAATCATCTCATTTATTGTTTTGTCTTTTGTCTCGGTCAGTTGAGATGAAAAAAATATTTCTACTCAATAACTTAACATGGGCTTTAGAAGATATTTTTTATTACATTTTACATTGAAAAATTTTTTAATTCCCTATAATATATTGCCTTTCACATATATTTAAATCCTAATGAATAAAAAAACGAAATTTCTATTATGATTTTAATTCGTTAAGTTCATACGTATTTGTTTTCATTTGATTTATTTAATAATTTTGTTAAGTTTAAATGTTACAAAGTCTGACGAAAGTCTCCAGACATCGTAAATGTTTATAAAAATAAACTATTTTTGATAGGTTTATCTCATATGATAAATCTCCAGACACATAAATTTAAAAATATTGAATATAAAAACAGCGTACAAGGCTCATTTTCTCATGTATTATGCAATTTAATTTAAAATAAGACCTAAGGAATGATGGAGATTCGTCTATGTAATTTTTCAATTTAAAGTTTCATAAACAAGAAATATTTCAAAGGAACGCATGTAGAATATATTTAATATAAGAAATGCATATATTCCACGTATCTCTTATTATTTACGAACAAAAGTTTAAATATTTCTATAGAACCAAATAAAAGCCAAACAAGTTTAAAATCATCCAATAAGATGTTAATTATACAGAGATTCAATTTAATATGGATTAAATATAAGAATCGTATCCAGAATTATTTTTTTTTATCGTATAGACATAGTTTTACATATTACTGTTTATACCACATAAATTTATAATAACTATTGATTGTTCTCTTTCAATTTTAAAAGGGAAATGTTCTTGAATTTTTATATATTTTAAATCTTCATTTTCATAATGGATAAGAAAAAGATTCGGAAAGTCACACACAATTTAAAATGCATGTATTATATTATTGTTACTAATCGCCCTGGTGAAGGAAAGCCTACAGCAAGTCCAAGAGACCCCGTCACGGGTGACTGGTGCATGGCAAAGGGTAGCATGCAGCTTCAATTTTAGGGAGGAACCACGGAGGGCTGAAGACTGACTAAACCTCAATACAAAGCTCTACAGTCATATTAGACCGGGACCTACGGTTTAAAGTGGATTCAGAACCACTACACACGTCCATGGCACCGAGCGCCAGAGCACTAGACACTCGGCCATTCAGGCCCGGCATGCATTATAAAAGTAATATAGACAGTTGTTCCTCGGTGTACATCCGTTTTGGAACATGTCCAATTTGGTATATCTTCTGTTAGGACGCATTTATTCGGTATACGATTCAAGCACGTCAAAGCACGACAGCAGCATTCAAGCACATCTTTGCTTAACGGATGGATGTCAAAATCTTTGCAGAAAAGTAACACCCCAACAAAGCCCAAAACAAGTAGTACAGCATTGTCCGGAATAACTAGACAGTCAGGGCCTGAATGGCCGAGTGGCTAGCGCTCTGGCGCTCGGTACCACAGGTTTCGGGTTCGAGTCCCGGCGGTGCCATGGATGTTTGTAGTGGTGCGGAATCCACTCTAAACCGTAGGTCCCGGTCTAACACGATCGTGGAGAGTGACATTAAAAATAAGGAAAAACTACTGTTCATATATATAGTGATTAGGGGATTATAGTCTTTGTTGCTTCACATTCCCATATACCACTTCATTCATCAACTAGACAATGTCATAGTTCTGGACTATCTTGAGAATAACAAAGATGCAAATACTTTGGTCAAATCTTGAGATCCTATATCAGGTCCAAATAGGGAAGAAAGAAAAATTAATTTTGTAAATCTTCATTTATGTGTGTATTTTAACTGACTGCGTTTGTATTGTGTACTAAGCAGTGTTTAAATTATTTGCATAGTATTCCAATAATAATAGGATTTTTTCATGATAACAAATTAATAATTTTCTTTTTATTTGTCATGGAAATTTTTTGTATAGGACTTGTCTGGTTTGTATCCACGGATCTGGAACGGATTAAAGGCACGTAATGGGATAATACTAATTATTTTGTCATTAATTTTCATGGTAAAATTTCATTTTTTGTATAGATCCTGTTTGGTATAAAGCGCGAACGGATTAACAACATACTTCGAAATATTTCTGAGAAGCTACATCTCTTTTGAAGTGTCTGACTTCTTCTACAAATTTGTTATCGAAAAATAAAAAAAAACTGGGTAAAGAACAACCATCATAAAATCAAAGGAGAATTCAATCAAGATTAAACTGCGAAATTGCGCAGTTAAATACATAACATTCCAATAATAATATGATTTTTTTCATGCGTACAGATTAATAATTATCTCTTTAAATTTATGGGAAAATTTCGTTTAGTATAGATCTTGTTTGGTACAAAACCAAAGATATCTCGGACGGAATAACGACGTGTTCCGAGATATCACTGAAAAGCTATATCTCTTTTAAAATGTCTGGCTTCTTCTACAAATTTATTATCCAAAATTAAAATCTTGGTAAAGAATAACCATCACAAAATCAAAGGAGAATTCAAGCAAGATTAAAGCGATAAATTGGCCATTTAAATACATAATATTCCAATAATGATATGACTTTTCATGGGTATACAAATTAATGATTTTTTATTTTATTTCTTAGGGAAAATATTTTTATATGGGTATAGTACACGGATCTCGAACAGATTAAAGACGTGCTCCAAGATATTACTCTTTTAAAGTGTCTAGCTTATCTACAAATTTATTACTGAAAAATAAAAATTTTGGTAATGTATAATCACCACAAAATCAAAATAGAATCCAATCAAGATTAAATTGGGAAAATTGCCCAGTTAAATATATAACATTCCAATTTTTTTTTGTCATGGGCACAGATTAATAATTTTCTCTTTAATTTTTCTGGGAAATTTTTTGTTGTATAGATCCTGTTTGGTGCATAATCTTCCAATAATAATAGAAGTTTTTTCATGGGAACCGATTTATAAATCCTGTTTGGTACAAATCCAAGGATCTCGAAAGGGATTAACGACGTGCTTCGAGATGTCACTGGAAAGCTATATCTCTTTTAAAATGTCTGGCTTCTTCTACAAATTTATTGTCCAAAAATAAAAATCTTGCCAAAGAATAACCACCACAGAATCCAATCAAGACTCAACCGGGAAATTGCCCATTTAAATACTCCATTATGCCTCTCATTCATGTCTTTCAGCTTCAAGAGCATCCCATTCACAAAACAAGAGCGGGGAATGGTTAAATCCTCCTGAATGGGAACACAAACAAGAAAAGGAGAAAGCAGCATTACCAGCATGGAACGACATGACGATATTTTGCCCCCCTCCCCCTCTCTCCAACACGGTTAAGTAATATTTCATTTCGGGACAAATATGTTGATGACACGCTCGACTGTTCAAATAGCCGTGTTATACAATATTTGCCTTTTCATCACCCATGAATGCTGGTACCTTTACAGGTTTCAATATGTCGGACAAGAGCCCTGGCTTTTGTTGGTCGAATAAAGGGCCTTTTATGATACGTATCGACGGGGAGCATCGCGTTCGAATGAAAGTGCAGGCTTCATGCGAGGCCAGCAGATTGGATTGCGAGGTTTAAACTCGTGAATTGAGAGATGCTTCTATAGAAACATTGGAAAGTGCATCCAGCGAAACTGCATGAAGGTCTCTGTTAAAGGTTTCGCTACTGAAAAGGTTGAAAAAGCAATTCATTACATGAATGGAGGCATTTTGTTGGATTGGCATTTGTTTCGGATGTTTGGTTTCCAGAACGCTAAATTAACTGCTAAGTGGATATATGTATAGAGAGAGATTTTTTCAAATACAGTTTTGTTTGAAAATTTTTTTTTTATATAAAAATCGAAAATGTATATTATTAGAATTGTGATTAATGACTTTTTAAGCTTTACTTATTTATTTTTTATTATGCAAATTCTAGTATAAATTCAGACAGGAGTTCTGATTCGAACCGATTTTAGTATGATTCGATTTAAAACTATAATTCATCTTCAGATTTTTACATATTCATCCATCTCCAGATTTTTATATATTGCTGTTACATATTATCATTCAAAATATCGTCACATTTACGCATTTTGAAAAAAAAATAATCGAAAGTAAACACAAGCTCTGATAAGCATTAAATAACATGCAGCTTCTTTCTAGTTTGGATATTAAAGGCCATCTGGTCAAATGCAGTAAGAAATTACCATAGAATGATTGTAGGCAGGCATTGACTACTGTGTAGCCTAAAATCAGATTTCAATATGATTCGAATGAGAACTATAATTCTCAGATTCATCTCCAGAACTTTAGACATGAATATGTAATGCGTTGCGCTTATTATCATTCAAAATGTCATCCCTTTTATTTATTTTGAAAAAAAATAACAGAAAATAAGTTGATGTTACGCTCAAAAAGAGTTCAGGTCAGTTCTGGAACCAAGAATAATTTCTCCCCAAACGAGCCCTCCTGCCCCACCGTAACGGTGTCGTTCAATGGTGTTCTCTTGGTGGTAACGGGTACCTGGCGCTCTCCATATGAAAGTCCGGCGAGAATCAGACTGCAAATTAAACCTGGACTCGTCGGAAAACATCACACAAGACCACTGTTGCGGTGTCCACAATGCATGCTCTCTACTCCCAGGTTAATCGCAGGCGTCAGTGAGTTGCGGTAAAGTGGAACACATCTGACAGGCCTACGAGCATATAGACCAATGTGCCCTAAGCGTCTGTACACGGTCTGCCTTGAAACTGTCGTACCGGTAGCTGAAGAGAGCTGACGAGACAGGTCTGATGCTGTGCTCCGTCTGTTTCTTTCGGCAGTAACTGCTAAATACCGGTCCTCATTCGGCGTTGTAACTCGGGGGCGACCTGTGGTGTAACATCTACTCACATTACCATCATCTTGGAATCGTTGCCAAAGCCTGGAGATGACACTCTGGGCTATTCCAAGTTCCTCGGATACTTCCAGCTGGGTACGTCCACATTCCAGTTATCCGATAATTCTACCACGTAAAAATCATCCAAATGCTTCCTTTGTGCCATAACTATGCGGTTATTGCTCTGAAAGGCTTTTAAAGCGCTTGTGAACAATTTTACTTCTTTGCCACCATTCCGTATATACCCCTCTCTTACACTCTCGTCATTGTGACGTACTATCCGCGCCATCTGGTGGTTTCCTGTAATTTGCATATTCTTCTTCAAGATGTGTGTGATAATTCAAGTTAAAGAGTTCAATTTCTGTGTGATTCTGAATTATCCTTAATTTATGGACATGAGTGTAATAAACGAAAATAAGTACAAGTGCTGACACGCAGTAAAAAGCATTCTGCTACCTTCTAACAGTTTGGATATTGGAGGAATCGAATCAAGGCAGTAAAACTACAGGGAATCCCTAAAAAATGGCGGCAGATAGACATTAAATATCAAGAACGAAGTCGCGTTTGCTTTTGATGATACAGTACAATCCAAAATAATTGCTTTATTCCAGAATTAAAAATTAATTTTCAAACCAGAAGATGTTTAAATTCAATAATAGCATAAAAGACTAAAAGACATTAAAGACTTTGATTATTATTGGACTCCTGTGACATTTAAGGCAACAGACTTCCATTAACATATGTTCCAAAATGGCAATTTTGAGAACTTTTATTTGAAGTTTTCCCTTTTTTTTCTTATTCATTCGGTTACCTGAATTGCGCTTTCTCATATTAAATGTTGGAATAACTGTTCTATTATTTAAAGGAAAACCGCTTTAATGCCAAGTTACAGTTTTTATAATGACATAAAAATACACATAAAGGAATAAACACGCACACATTTATGCCTGTTTTGAACTACAACAGTAATTTGAGAGGTTACACTCTGTTAATTAGTATTAAGAAAAGTAAAAATCATATAATCATAGTGATGGAAAAAATGATAATCGATATGGTGATGTAAAAAAAAGGAATAAATAAATGCAAAAAGAAGACATTTGCAAATTATGAAAGGAAAAAAAATCGTATGTTTGCTTATTATTACGTTGATATATTACAGAAATAGTGTTAAATGAAGCAAATATCGTTACATCAAAAATAATGCAATCCATAATCACTGTAATTATTAAAGGCGCTCATTTTTCAGTCTTGTACAAAAATACTTTATTATCAAAGCTTTTTTTTTCATTCTAGTTGGACACGTCCAAAAAGAGGATGAAAAATGGTGGTCGGAAAATTTATAATGAATGACATCGATCATTTTTTACGCTCATATTTGGCATGCATTTTTTTTTCTATTCAATCAATAAAATTTTAGAATTTAACACGATTAGAAATTTTTTTATTTTACAAATAAAATGTTTTTGAGTTTAAACACGAGCATTTTGAACCCAATATGTAATATAGTGAAACTGTTAGTATACTGTATCAGTAAAATTATTTTTAATATAACTGATTTATTTCTAATAATCTAATTTTTGGCGCGCTTAAAAAAAATATTATTCCAAAAAAGATCAGTTGCATTTTGTTTAATAGCAAAAGATGTTCTCGAGAACCCCAAAAAATAAATAAATAAATAAATAAAAACAATTTAAATGAATAAAAATAAAAATAAAAATAAATAGAAATAAAAATAAATAACTATAACATTTTAATAAATAGCAATAAAAATAAATATAAATATAAAAAAACAAATATAAATAAATGAAAATTTTAAAAAAAAAATAAAAGCTAAGAACTTCCGGTACCTGGTAAAATTTGTATTATATATATAAATATTTCGTTTTTATTTTCATTGTAGCAATTTTTTTATATTTAGAAGAACTTTTGGAATTTACAAGATAAATATCAACTAACAAATATTAAAATATTTTCGAATTAATTTAATTAAGATGTTGATAATTATTAAAATAAAATATTTTATTTTTGAATTGCTTGAAAAAACGGCAAAAAAAAATGTTCTTTAATAAAATGTTTTATTATTTCCTATAATGAAAAGAAAAATTTTTTTTAAATTTCACCAATTGTTATCTACAAGTTATAATTATTTTATTTATTATTATAATACATTATTAACAAGTTATAATTATTTTATTTATTATTATAACATTATTATTAACACAGATTTTTAAGAAATATTTTTAAAATTTTATGAATACAGAAAAAAAAAAAAAACCCACTAACATTTTTGAAAATATATTTTATTCTTTTTGAGAACAAGTTTTTTTTTATTCGAACACAAGTTAACAATTACTTAAACAAAATTGAAAATTAACTACAATTATTGATATATAGATTTCAAAATGTTATTAAACACATGCCCTAAGATTAATTTTTACATAAAAATAAGACATCCACAACCAATTAAAAACAACTGAAATATAATTTATTTTAATATAATGGGCAAAAACAATTTATTTTTTGTTTTATTTTTAAGGTCTGAATATTTGTTTCAATGACATCTGTAACACACAAATGACAAAAATTTATTAAAAATAATTACTTTTATTTATAAAAATTGTTTTTTTTTTTTGTAACACATTTCTTTAAAACTATTATTATTAATGCTCTAGTAGCTGAAATAAAATATGATGATATCGACTTTTGTAATGCATTTAAAAAAAAATTTGAAAATTTTCTATTACAAGCAAAATCAATCCATATGATTAAATGATTTGATTAGTAAACTTGATTTGATTAGTATTAGTATGACTTGATTAGTAAATTTCACCAATTTATTTATTAACAAGTTACAATTATTTTGTTTATTATTATAGCCCTGTTATTAACACATTTAAGAAATTTTTAATTCGCAAAACTGTATAAATAGCGATAAAAAAATCCAATAACATTGTTTGAAAACATATTTTATTCTCTTTTGTAAAATGGATACATAATTGAAGACTTACAAACACAAGCTAACAATTATTTAAACAAAATGAAAATTAACTACAATTATTGATATATACATCTACAACATAAATTATAACAAAATGTTATTAAACACATGCCCTAAGGTGAATTTTTACATGAAGCTATAACTTCCACAACCAAATAAAAATAACTGAAATACCTGTATTTTATAATACAAATATATAATAGCAAAAGTAATTTATTTTCTGTTTTTTTATGGTCTGAATTTTCTTTCTATGATATCTTTAACACACAAATACCAAAAAAAAAAAATATTAAAAAATAATTGCTTTTATTTATAACATTCGTTTTTCTATAATAATAGCAAAACCAATTTATTTTCTCTTTTTTTAAGGTCTAAATATTTCTTTCAATGATATCTTTAACACACAAAATATTATAATTATATATATCTTTAAAACTTAATTTTTTTTTTATTTATATCTTATCTTTAATCGAAAGATATATTTAACATTTTTTTTGTTAAAGATATCTTCCAATGATAACTTTTAACAAAAATTTAATAAAAAATTGTTAATTAATAAAAATTTATAAAAAATTAATTAATTAACAAAAATTTATTAAAAAATAATTACTTACATTTTATAATTTATAATATATATATATATATTTATACACTTCATTAAAACTATCATTATTAAATACTCTAGTAGCTAAAAAAAAATGTGATGATATCTATGCATTTAGAATAAAATGAAAACATATAAACATTTTCTATTACATGCAAAATCAATCCATATCATTAAATGATTTCATAAGTAAACTAAAATTACCTGAATTTATTTACGAACGTGAAAGTACAAAATGGCGACATTGTAAAAAACATAACATATATATATATCACATACATTATTACAGCGATCAAAATCTTAAAAGAGACAATGATGAAAAAGAAATGACTGTGAATAATTGTATGAGTCAATTCAAAGGATTCACATTCTCGGAATCATACACAATTCGTAGGGCAGGGGTTCGAAAGTGGCTCCAACTCTTCCTTGGAAACTGTGTCTTTTGCCTTCTGGGAAAACAATGTGGAATTTTTGCAGCAGCATTGCGAAGTACAGGAACAACTCAACGTTGGCCAAAGTCTCTCCAGGACAAGCCCTTTTACCTGAAACATTTTCCAAAGATTAGTCAGGTCATTTTGGTCTAAGATCATTTGTTATTAAAATAACATGTAGCAATCCAATGAGCCTTAAAGGAGAGACGGTGTGCTACGACGCCCCCACATTCTGTCGCATCGATTTAAAACAGTGGATCACAAGATTATTTCTTCCACCACCTTTTCAGAAATAAAAATATTACCCAGCACTGGAAATCTACCTTATTTAAACTAACAAACAGAAAGATTCAGTAACGTTTTTTTTTTTTTTTTTCGCCTGATAGAATTTGGAACAAATAATGAGAGAGGGAAAAAGAAAAAGAGAGTGTGTAGAGTCTAGTGAAGAGTTCCAAGCAGTACGAAGGGCACAAAAAGACCCTTAAACGAACTGGCTTTTAAGATGATTTTGTAAATACATGCTATATCATTTTTGTTTTGTGCGTTTTATGTTGCAGTTGTGCAGTGCTGTCTTAGAAGATTAAAATTTTTTTTCTAATGCAGCTGACAAATACTTAGATAGTTGTCTTTTATGTCATAAGCAAGGGCTGCACCGACGTTACTCACTTAGCACTACTCAGGTGTGCTTGTAGCATGAAGATAAGCCACGGACGCGAAGTAACACTATCCCTGCAACGCTCTACGATCCTATTAGGCCGGGACCTACGGTTTAAAGTGGATTCCGAACCACTAATAATATCTATGGCACCGGCGGTACTGGAACCCGAAACCTGTGGTACTGAGCGGCAGAGCGCTAGACACTCGGCCATTAGGTCATCCTACAAATTTTAATTAATATGACAGATAAACGTAAAGATAGAATTAAGTTCTACCTTGGAACAGCACTGAATCAAAACCACAGGCATATTCACTCCTAAATTTTACTATTATTATCATTAGATATGTTCTTAATACTTATGTCATAACCATAATGCATAAATCTTTAAAAACTAGGTACCTAACACTCTTTTTTAAAAAAACACTTCCATTTTAAGCAACAACAACAATAAAGAAACTTTGTAAGGGGATTTAAAAATTTTGCCGATAGAATATTTAAACGACAGGCAATATTCGGAATACCTCCCACCTACCCAAGAATATTCAGAAGGAAGCTTCACAGAAGCAAAATAAACGATCCCACCCTCAAACAGGCAAGAAACAACAACAAAAACCAACACCCCTCGTACAATGAAATATATATGGCGAATAAGAATTTTCATTTTCCGTGGATTTAACACATTCGGGGCTGAAATACCGTAATCCGTAAAGCTTTTATTTACGCCCCACCCGTAGCCCCGTCGTGACGTATAAGCCGAATCAGGGGCTTCTCATGATAAAGGAATCAAGCTGTCAGAGCAACGACCGGCCACATTTATTCCAATACATAAATTTTAATATTTATAAAGCTTTTCCTGCGGAAGTTTGAAACATCGTATTTTTTAAGCGTAGGGAGGGAACGATGATTCAAGGACGATGAATTTTAGGGAAAAAGTTGGGCGAGGCCGCACATTCTGATTTTCCTCAGACGTTAGGGAAAAAAATGATGAGTTTGGAAATTCTTTGCTTTTCCCTTTATCCTTTAGCAATATTTCAAAAATAAAATGGGCATATTTAACTATCTGGAATATTTTATTACTTTACTACTACTATTAAAAATAATAATAAAATTGCATATATATATTTTTCTAATGCAGCTGGATATACAGAGACAGTTAATCTTTATGCCATAAGCAAGGGTTGCACCGCTGTTACTCATTTAGCACTACCAGGAGACATGCGTAGCATGATGATAGGCTACAGACGCGAGTAACATTAGCCCCATAAAGTTCTACGATCCTTAGATTAGATTAGACCGGGATCTGCGGTTTAAAGTGGACTCCGCACCACTAGAAACATCCATGGAACCGCCGGAACTTGAACCCGAAACCTATAGTACCGAGAGCCAGAGCACTAGTACTAGTGGCGGCCTACTAGTACGGCCGCCAGGCTCCAGAAAGTACATGTAAGCAACATCAAGTTATTTTTCACATATAAATAAAAAAAAATCTACAATTATACATAACAAAGGATATAGTATTGCTAGCGAGAATTCATACGGGAAATACATAAACAATTAAATCATGCTTTAGATCATGGGTGACCAACCCAGATGATCTTGCAGGCTATTTTGGAAATGCATCCTAACTCAGCAGGCCGCATATAAAATTGTATGTCCCCACATTAGATTTAGACCCGCTACAGACATTTCTTTGGAGTGGAAAATTGAAACCTAATCAGGTATTATTTTTTGTGTTTAATATTATTCTTGGTGGGCTGCTGTCTCTCTATACTTGATTATAAAGTATGCTAAAGTATATATCCATACAAAATACAAGTATAAATACCCATACAATATATCCATCCGTACAACATATCCATACAATTCAAGTATATATCCATACAAGTATATGTCCATCCGTGCAATATATTCATGCAATCCAAGTATATATCCATAAAAAAGTGTACATCCAGACTTGATTTTCTTATCAAATCAAGTATATGTCCATAAAAATAAGTATTCATCCATACTTGATTTTTTTTATCAGATTTAGCATATACCCATACTTGTTTTTTTTTTTTCCAAATTGAATTAAAATTTAACTAGAGATGACCATAGAATTTACCAAGTGAGAAAGGAATCCAGCATTCGTTCTTGACCACTTCCTTGCCATCCTCGGAGAGGAACCTCTCGGGCTTGAATTTGTCCGGCTCGTCCCAGAAGTCCGGATCGTTGTGGATGGCGTGGATGTTGGCGATGGTCGTCATGCCGGCTGGTATGTCGTACCCGGACACTTTGGCGTCCTCCGTCGTGCTAATGGAATAAATGTAAAACAATCAATATAACGATCAATATTATGCACGAAGCAAGCCCTGAGGCTGCTGCAAGGTGTAGGTGAAAGTCGAGTGGAATCAGTAAGTAAATCTGTGAATAAAGCTAATTCTACTATCCTACTTTTTTTTAAATTTCAGAATATTGTTATTAATGGGAAAAGCAACAACAATGACATAATTTGCAACCAAAGAGAATTTGATGAAGTTTAATTTTTAAGAAATCAAATTTTTGTTCAATTTGAATGATAAAGTGGCTGCAAAATAATCTCATTTTTTATGTTTATAATATTTACATCGACTTAAAAAAGTTAAACACTAAAAATTAAATGTTACTATTTCATATTTTTTTATTGATTTTATTTCTATAAAATCTAATAAACAGGGAGATTATAATTCCCTCTCAAAAATCCACTTTCAAAATATTCTAAAAAAGAACAACTTGTGACAATGAGTTCAAATTTGAACTGAATGTACTTGAAGAAGGGGACAATAGTATGGTATCAAAATAAATTTCCAAAGTCTATTAATAGATGGTACCGTAAGAGGCCTAAAAAAGTGAATTCGGCTGTTAATAATAGTTTGAATCGAAATGGTGAACATTTTTTTGATGCCATATCGTTTTCCACTTCTTCAAGTATCTTCAGTTCAAATTTGAACCCATTGTGACAAGTGTTTCTTTTTTTTTTTACAGCATTTGGAAAGTTGGTCGTTATATTATAATCTATATGTATATATGTTGTCAGAATTGCTGTTATATATATATTATTTCATATATATATATATATATATATATATATTAAGTGGAAGGAATACCACTTTCAATCAAATTCGTAAATTCGTAAATTCGTAGCATTTAATGTTTATATAAAAGTTCGATAGATGGCGCTGAAATTTTCTTTATTCAATTTCGATAGAAGCCACGTGAATCTTTTGATTTGGCCAATTCAAAAATAAAAACTAAAACGATTTCAGCAAAATTTATTGGCGTTGAAATAACTTAGTAAAATATCTTGATATAAACAAAAATAAATTTTTCATTCAAGATAATAATAAAAGTTGATATAAATGTTACATCAATTCTTCGAATTTCTTAAGAGTTAAAAATGTACTACAGAATATTAATAATGATATATTAATATTCTTTATTGATAGTGGATATTAATATTTGATATTTTAATCATTATTAAATTATCATTCAATAGTTTAAATGAGCATGAACAATTTATAAAATGTTACTAATTAATTATAAAATTACTGTCATACCATAAATAATTAGTAGCACCATTATATTCTTGCTATTTTATTACTATTTATTATTTATAAATTTTACTAATTGCTTATAAAATTAATATACAAAAATTTAGGATTTTGAAAACAATTAGATAAAGTCGAGATATGTAGATTCCAAGTCTAGATAAAGTCGAATTAGATAGTCTTTTTCATCATTTAAATGTCATAGCAGTTTTAATACTGTTTGTAGCAAGAATTTTTAATGCAAAAATGCAGCAGAAAAATATTTAAATATTTAATGCAGAATATAAATATTCAGAATTGCGAAATAATATCAATATTTAAAATTAATCAATATATGCAGTGAATGCTTAAGGGAATCCCCCCCCTCTTCCCCGTCTTCTATTGATTTATGACAAAAACAAAATAATAAATGTCATAGGTCATCTAGGAAATGACGGCACAGAGATATGGAGAACTTAATTATACTTTTCTTCTGGTATACAATCAGAAATATTTCATCCTTATTATGGATTAAAAAATAGTCATTCTTGTACAAATAGGATAGAAATTATTTTATATTCATTTACCATTTATATTTATTATTTTATATTCATTTAATTTTTCTTATTCATTTAACATTTATATTTATTATTTTATATTCATTTAACTTTTGTTATTCATTTAACATTTCTTAATCATTTAATACTTTCTTTTAAGAAGAAAATTATTATTAAAATTTTAGCATTTTTTGTTATTTGAAGATGCACGAATACTATAATACACAACGGCAATGAGTTTTCATCGGTTTTGCTTCATATTATGATGTTACCTATTCTCAATTTACTACTGTGCCCAAAAAGGGTCATTTTTGGTGAAAAATCACCAAAAATCAATGCAATGAGGTGGCGCATTCAGTGTTTTCGGTACCAATCGAGATTTGACGCGTTTGAAGCCTAAAATGGAATAGACCGATCCTTTTGAATTCCGACATCATCAGAAAGGTCTCTAATTGTAAATAGACGGTTTGCAAGCAGCAAATCTTTAATTCTTTGGACGTGAGCCTAGTCGGTTGAGGTGGAGGGTCAGCCAGACGGCTCTTCGTCTTCAACGCGTTCTCTGCCTTCTTTGAACTGTTTATACTACTTCTAAACATTTCTTTTTTATATGGAAGTGCTCACCGAATGCTTTTTTGCCACATTCTATACGTTTTCGCAAACAAAATTGAATGCAAGTTCTTTGCTTAATTAATTCAGACATTTCAAAAATCGCCAGAATCATTTTTAGCGCCACACAAAGCCAAGCGTAACTCAAGCACTAATAAATATTTTGATGTCAAATTTCACACAGATGTGAAGGACAGTACCAATAATCTAAAAAGAAAAAAGATTGAAATTCCATTCCCCCAGGAATTGTAAATTGAAAATTAGTCTTTCTTTTTTGATACAGTAGTAACACAGTTTTCTTATTTTATTGATATGGCTTGTCACTCTACGGTCACTTTGGCTCACATTACGCTAATTAGACCGGGACCTACAGTTTAAATGGGATTCCGAACCACTCACAAATAGCTATGCCACCGCCAGGATTCCAACCTGAAGCCTGTGGTACCAAAGATCGGAGCACTGGAAAATTGGTTATCAGGCCGTTATTTGAAGATGCACGAATACTACAATGAACAACAGCACCTAGTATTTATATTTCACAGTAGATCATATATTGCCCATCCGCAATCCAAATGTACACAAAAAGTTAAGTAGCCAGGTAGTTTAGGTCTTTAACAGATTTCTTTTTCCCTTTTAACAAGAAGATTCCTGAAATTCCCTCTTTTTACCCCACGAATACAGGGAATGTATCGATTTCTCCCTTATTCTTTTTATTTATCAGGGAGCTGAGACGTGCATCACTGCTATCCCGAGCGATGCTCAAAAGGTGCGAGGAAAGAAAGAAAAAAAGTTGAATGGGAGATATCATGTTAGTCTCGAGAAGAGATCTCCCTGAACAAAATGGGGGAATTACACGATAGAAAAAAGCATGGCGTCTTAAAGAAACAGTGGCATCTCTTGGAAGGAAAAAGAATAGATTTCGATTTCTTCGTTATGGATGAAGTGGCAAAAGACCAGAGAAAGGAGACTTAAGTAAGTAAAACAACCTTCTACCAACAACGTTATGATTGAGCAGGGTTTGGTAAGAATTCGCCTTTTGAATTCACGGACATTTAATTATAAAGTGCCAAATTTATTGAAAAATAATATTAAATAAATTTGGTTAATAAAATGCCAATTTAATTCTTTTTTAAAAGAGATGAATTTTTTTTCTTTGATTGCATTTTGTCATCTTATATCGCAGCAAGTTAGAAACAATATTGAATCGATAAATGCACCAAAAAAGGACTACACACGTTGTCATTGAGTGTCAGTAATATTGTTTCTTATCCACTTGGTAGACAGTAATATGTAGACCAAGTCCGTAAACCTGAGTGGTCTCATGGAAGGAAGGAAAGCCGTAGGGGTGGGGGGATTTTCTGTTGTGATGGAGTACCCGTAGATCGAAGTCTGACTTTGCTCCGTGACGCTGACTTTTTACGGGAGATGGTTCTCAGCCCTACGTCCAAACCTCTACAGCCATATCAGTTTGGGACCTACGGTGTAAAGTGGATTCCGTACCACCACAAACATCCGTGGCCCCGTCGGAACTCGAACCCTTATAACCTGTGATACCGAGAAGCTTGTGTAGCTTGAAGATAGGCTACGGACGCGAGTCACATTACCCCCACAACGCTCTACGATCCTTTTACACAGGGACGTAGTGTTTGGAATGGATTCTGAACCTATAACAAACATCCCTGACACAGCTGGGACTCAAACCCGTAGTCTGTCGTACCGAAGTCATAGCGATAGACTCTCGACCATCAGGCCCCGTAGGTTGTATAGATTATACATTGTCCGTCTACAAACCCAATGCACACAAAAAGTTAAGTAGGTAGATTGTTTAGGGCAGGGATGGGCAAACCTTTTCGGTCGCGGGCCAAAAATCGATAAAAAAAAAAATGTTTGGCGGGCCAAGATAAATTTTTCTAAAATTTTAAAAACAATATACAAGTATTGCAATTTAAATACGCTAATGAGATGAATGAAATTTCTATTTCATTTTTAAAAGTTCCTTATATTGAGGTTCGAGGTGAGATGTACTGATTCTAAGGAACGAGGCTAAATGCTCATCTGTCAGTCTATTACTTCAGAAATAATTCTTTCTAAGGTTCATAGCTGAAAAAATTACTCACATATATAAGATGAAGCAAACACAGCACTGTCTGTGCATGCTATTACGTCGATTTATGTTTTGTAGAACAAAAATAGAGAAAGTAAAAGATCATCATTCTTTGAAAAAAAAAAAAAAAAAAAAAGAGAAGAAAAAAAAAATAATATTTAATAAAAGTAGAAAAGGAGATGGATATATAATATATAAAATATCTTTTAATTTGCCTCGGACCGGCAAATTAAAATTCTGCCCACGGCCGGTTAGAATCTTCAGGCGCACGGGAGTTGGCCCGCGGGCCATAGTTTGCCCATGCCTGGTTTAGGTCTATAAAGGAATTCTTTTCCCCTTTAACAAGGAGTTTCCTGAAATTTCCCCTTTCCCCCCTCGAATACCAGAGAATGTATCGATTTCTCCCTATTCTTTTTATTTATTAGGGATCCGAGACGTGCATTATACTGTTGTCCCGAGCGGTGCTCAAAAGGTGCGGGGAAAGAAGAAAGAAAAAGTTGAATGGGGAGAGATCATGTTAGCCTCGAGAAGAGATCTTTCTGAACAAAATGGGGAATTACATGAGAAAAAAAGCATTGGCGTCTTAAAGAAACAATGGCATCTCTTGGAAGGGAAAAAGAATAGATTTCGATTTCTTCGTTATGGACGAAGTTGCAAAAGACCAGAAAAAGGAGACTCAAGTAAGTAAAACAACTTTCTACCAACAACGTTATGATTGAGCAGGGTCTGGTAAGAATCAACGTTTCGAATTCGCGGACATTTAATTATAAAGTCCCAAATTTATTTAATAGTAATATTAAATAAAAATAGCAATAATCTAAAAATAATAATAATTTTTTTATAGTAAAATAGTTGTTTATAATCTCTATTTACAAAAACACAATTAAAGATAGTTTGATTCACAAGTGCAGTTCACTCCAAAGTCGGAGATTTTCACAGTTCTCCGGGTCTACGCCGAATCTCAAAACACGTGGTCTGCGACAGACCTTAATTATCACACGGCGTGATGCACCAATCCACAAGAGGCTTACTTTGTTACCAGGCGGAATTTCCGGCCTGTTGAGTCCCTTTCAGAAAAAGAGAAAAATATCTTGTCGACTCACCGCATAATTCTATCTTCTTCTTCAAAAACCTCCATTTAAGAAAATTCGTCAAGAAGGGGTGGAGCTAAGTAGACACTTTCTCAGCCTCTGCTTTATCACCAATCACGATGGAACAACTCATGGTATAGTTCATATTCTACTTATATTTGCTTCGACCTGTGAAGGTCGCACAGACAATTACTAATTTCTTGAGGTCTTATTATCTATGATACCAAATATCTGCTATCAGATTTGAGTGTCATGTGGTTCTCATTAGTAAAAAACTAATTGCATGTAATACAAATATCCAGGACACTGCTTATCGCTGTCAGATTTGAGTGATAGGTTGTTATTATGTACTTGTTAAAGAATATACAATCCTCTCTCCGGGGAAAGAAATGCTGCAATGCTACATCAGGATGTCGGCAATATCATGACAGCATTTGGATAATCTTTTCATGATCACTGATATCCATGAATACCTTTAGATTTATTTAAATGGGAATATGTAACACAAAATTATTTATTACAAAATACTATAACAATGAAAGTAATGAAGTCGAAGACGCAGTAAATGTCAGATGCAGAAATAGTATTTAAAGAAGTCGAAGTAGATGTCAATATTAATAATATTTAATCTACAAGTTTTCGTTCGAAATTTGTTATTTATTCATTATTAATCATTTCGTTAAGGAAATAGAAATATTATTTATGTATTTGTATGCTTCGGTCCAATAATCTAATCTGGAGATGTGTTTTATTTTTTACTTTTGTACTAAACTCTAATTTGTTATTTTTCTCTTAATAATGAAATTTATTTTAGCGATCTCAATTTTTTATCTTCTTGTATCTTCAAAAGATTTTATAATGCAAAATTAATATTTTATTATGCTGAAAAGGATTTTTTTCTAGCATGTAGTTGTTTTCTTTTTTAAGTGTAAAATCAAAATTAATTTAACGAAAAATACAGAAAGGGTATACTAAAAATATAGAAGAAACTAATTTTGTTAATTTAATACAAAAAAAATTTTCTTGTTGGAATCGCACATTTCTTAATTTTTCAATACTTAAGAGAAAATAATTTACATTTCATTTAAGAAAATCAAGAATTCAAATAAATTCGACATCATTTATTTTTTATTTTTGTTTATGTGTAATCTTAGTGTCTCTGTGTTTGATTAAACTTAAGTCTGTTGCTTTCAAAAGGAGATAATCCAAAATCAGTGACAGTTTTGACTGTCTAAAAACTAAAACAAAAAAGAACATCCTGAAAATACAAAAAGTTTGTTTGTTGGAATCGCAGATGGTTTCTTAATTTTTCAATACTTAAAAGAAAATAATTTGCATTTCATTTAAAAAAATCTAGAGTTAAAGTAAATTTGTCATCATTTATTTTTATTTTTGTTTATGTGCAATCTTAGTGTCTCTGTTTTTGATCGAACTTAAGCCTGGTGGCTTCAAAATGAGATAAGCCAAAGTCAGTGACACTTTTGACTGTCTAAGAAAACTAAAATAAATTTAATGGATTTTGAGATAAAATCCAGACAGCCAGTTTGCAGAAATGCTATCAGTTTAGAATGTTCGTGAAAAGTTTTAATCCGATTTTTAAAAAGCACTTATTTGCTCAGTGACAGGCAAGCTGTAGATCGCCAATGCTAGGAATTTATTTTTTATTTGATAAAATGCCCCACTTCTCAGGATAAAGAGTTCCAAACGCGTTAATTACTGAGATCAGTGGTTCCCAAATTGTGAGGCGCGATATTCAACGGATCGTAAACGGTATGAAATTGGTTTCGCACAGAAAAATAAACTTCAACAACAAATAAATCAATAGGTGAACATGAAAATATTTATGGTTAGCACAGGTTTTAATCACCAGTACTGACTCTCCAGGGCCTAATTGCCGAGTGGCTAACGCTCTGGCACTCGGTAACACAGGTTTAGGTTAGAATCCCATTGGTGACATGGATGTTTATAGTGGCTCGGAATACACTTTAAGCCATAGGTCCCGGTCTCATATGACCGTAGAGCGTCACAATGTCCATTCAAACTTGGGAAGATATTCTCGATGTTGATTTGATATGAAATATCTGGTTATCGATTCTCCACTGCCTGGTGGCCAATTGGCTAGCGCTATGTCCTTTGGTACCACAGGCTTCAAGTTCGAATTCTGGTGGCGACATGGATGGTTGTGAGGGGTACGGAATCCACATTAAACTGTAGGTCCCAGTCTAATAAGTTTAAAGTGTGTAAAAAATGACCGTAGAGCGACAAACCGAGCTCGATATTCCTCCCGGTAAGATATTCTGATTATTTTTTGTTACACGTAGATGGCACTTGGGTTAAACTTATTTATGCCATGTGGAATCACCAATGAACAGGTGACGTTGTTTTGCTGGACGATTTTAAGGGATAATTAGAACGCATTTGCGTGTTGAATGTGAAAAAAAAACGAACAATTTCTACAGGCAATTTTTTTGACTCTAGATGCAAAAATATTTTACACACAATGTCACAATCCATAAACAATCTTGTCGTCTCTGAAATCGGGGATTACAGCAGAAGCCAACAGAGGAAGCTATAGAGAAACGACACATACAATACTCTAAATATTAACAAAGTGAATAGTAATTTTAACCTTCAATAATAGTGAATGCAATAGTAGTTTTTAATTATTATCTTTAACAAAACGTTAAAATGTTCGTAAAATCACATAGAATTTTTACTATTATTTTAAAGGAAGAGACCTCTTATTTGGGATATGTATTATACATTTAAAGACCGACGCATATAGGATTACTAAAAAAAAACGTTTTTCAGTTTTACTAACTCTTGCAAAGTGATGGACACCGTTGGACAGCTATAGAGAAACGACACATGCAATTCTCTAAATATTAAGAAAAGTGAATATTTAGTCTTCAAATAAACCTTCAATAATTGTGAAAAATAGTAGTTTTTAGTTATTATCTTTAACAAAACGTTAAAATGTGTATGAAATCCCATGGAATTTGTTTTCATTACTTTAGGGAAAAGAAGGCTTCAAGTACTGCATTGCATAATTGTAATGAAGAACTCTTATTCGGATCTCGAAGAAGAACCACTCGTCACAATGAGTTCAAATTTGAACTGAAGTCGTGAGAGAAGAGGGAAACCGTACTGCATAAAAAAAGTTCCGAAGTGTATTAATAGATGGCGCTGTAAGCGGCTCAAAAGAAAGTGAATTCGGCTGCCAATGATACTTTGAATCGAAATGACAATGTATTTGTCATCAGTTACACATGAAACCAACTGTAGAGTTCCATGCGCTTGATTGTTTCGTTTTTTTTTTTTACTGAATAAATGAATTTGAAGTCATTCAACAGTTGTGACACTGTGAGTGGAAAGCCTATGCCCCATGGCAAGGTCATACCACATTGAATGGAAAAAAATCGATGAAACTCTTTTTGGATGCCATGCCGTTTTCCCTTTCTTCAAGCATCTTCAGTTCAAATTTGAACTCTTTGGGAAGAGTGTTTCTTTTTTTTACAGCATTTTGAAAGTGGGACTTTAATTGTATTCACCCTGCATTTACAATTAAAGAAAGGATCACAAAGAAGAAAACACTTACTATCTGAGCAGGTTGATGGGCACCACCGTCTTCCACCTCTGGATTTCCATGAGCACGGCCTCCGTGTAGGGCATGCTCACGTGATCTGACCAGTCGGGGGTCCTTTCGCGGCCGACGACGTCATCAATCTCGGCATGGATCCTCTTCTGGACGTCCTGGTATTCCGCCATGGACAGCATGGACCACTCCATGGTCGCCCTCACGGTGGTGCTTCCCGCTCCGATGAGGGAGGGAGTTCCCCCTTCAGCATCGCCTCTGAGGAATTAGATCACGAGATGTTAGCACAACGATATGACGAGAAACACAGTTTTATACATCAATTAGTTCGAATAAGTACGATAGGCCACTAATTTTTTAACTCCTTCTATTAGCTCACACTTTGCCTATATATATCTTGGTTCAAATTTTCAATCGTTCATAAAATACTTTTTATTCAGCCACTCAAGTTCAAGTACATTTTTTTTTTGAAGTAGTGTATGACACTGGATGTTAATACAGTTTTTACAAATATTAACTCATTAATTTAATTTAATGAATCAATTTTAGTTTTTTAGTTTTAGTTTTAAGTTGCATGTATCTATCAATAGATGGCGACAGATAAACTTAAAAAAATGAATGAAAATTGTTTATAAAGGACTTTCTGCAATAGAGTGAAAAAATACCCGTAGGAGTTGACTTTAAATTATTTTTTTTATGTTACTTGTTTAAAATTGGTTCGATCAGAATATAATGGGTAAAGCATTCTGAATATTTTCTTAACCCGTGGTAATCAGGTTCTCAGTAGTAATATTTCGAATAGCATAAAGATGCTAACTGCTAATATAAAGATGCTGTTGGCATAAAGATGCTAACTGTTTACAGACTAGAGAAATAACTAATATGTCTATGGAAAAATTTAAAAATATATATATATATATATATATATATATATATATATATATATATATATATATATATAGAGTAAGGTACAGCAACAACAGCAAATTGAATGTGAAAAATTTCATAATGTCTCTAAATTGCAGAAAATATCCAATCCCTTTGTGAAAAAACCTTACGTAATAGAATTTTTTTTTTTTCATTTTTGAAATCAAAACTACGAATAGTGTAAAAATTATTCATTAAAATTAAATCAATTTCCAAAACTATTTTTTCCAAGACTGTGTTATTTAAAAAATTAATTACATTCAAGTTTTTACTTGTGCTTTTAAACGCGAATCAAATAAATCAGTAAAAGTTACATGCAGTTTGGAGTATAATCAGTGATGTTTATTGAAACCCGTACTTCGTGTGATACATTTTAGGTTGATTCCTTTTTTTTCTTCTCTGTGTACTGAATTCGTTTAATCCTTGCAAACCATTCATCTAGAGCTTTCTGATATGCAAACCGTCATTTCGTTATTCTTTATTTTTCCGGAATTTTCTTAATGGATATTTTAGATTTAATGTTATTTTAATCCCTAAAAGCTTACATTCAATTTCTAAAGGAAAGTTTTTTCATTCTTTTCTCAAAAAGAAAATGATTTATTAATGTTACGCACAAAATTAATTTAAATGAATGTTCCATGGAAAATCATTAGTTGTCCGCGAAAACATTTCTCTATACTGTTTTGAAGTCACAATTAGAAACTTGTTTTTCCTTATTTTATATTCGGGATCATAATATATATGTCTTATACTATTCAAATTTAACACATTAAAAACAAATTGCATCGATTTCGAGAAAAATAACGTTACTTTCACAAATAAAAGAAGATTTAAAGCATTTTTGAATAACTAATCAATTCTATTCAATAACGTCAAAAAAGGGTGAACGGTTAGAACTTCATTGGCAAATTAAAGAAGAACCCAAATACTTATATAATATTCAGGACAGCTAATTATAAGCGAAATTGCTTAAGATAGATAATAGCTCAGGGTATTATAGAGTTAATTTTGTTTGCTATATGACTGAATCCAAATCAAAACACATTTGGTGAAGTATTACGATAACATGGAGTACGCAGAATAATGTTCCGTTTAGAGTCGAGCTAAAGAAAAACAATTTGGTTGTGAAACGTAATCTATATGATAAAAATATAGTCATGTGACAGAATACCGACATTGAATTTTTCCTTTTGAATTAAAAGGAACTACTAATCTGTGAGGTCTTTACTGGAAGCAGGATATTTATTAGAAATTTTTTTTATTTGTATAAGCCTTTTTTTTTTTTTTTTAATAAATTTTAATGAAGGATTTTTTTAGTACTTACAATGCTTACATTTTCATTCCAAAATACTATGCAACTTTATGTAATAAAAGAAATGTAAGATTTTTTTTTCTACATTAAATCTAATTGGTAATAACTGCCAGCGCTTTGGTATAAATTAAATTTAAATTATTTTAAAATCAACTCTCAACAAAAAGTTGCTAATCTTTTTTAAATTCCACATAATAATACAGATGCATAGAATATGGGCAGAGTTTTAGTTTTTGTTTACAATGAACAACTCGATAGATGGCGCCACATATTTAACATCAATGGATAGAGGAAAGTTCAAAGTCAGTTTATGCGTTCAACGTGAACACATTTTTTATGTGACAAATATAGAATCGTAGAATATGTTCTTTTATTTTGAGCGGCTTGATGGCCAATGGAGATTGTTATCACAGCCTTCAGGTTCGAATTCTGGAGGTGGCATGAATGTTTGTTAGTGATTCGGAATCCACGTTAAACTGTAGGTCCCGGTCTAATTAACCTAAAGTGTGTATAAAATAACCGTACAGCGTAACTGTATCATTCAATAACGGTATCATTCAAAACTAAGCCTTTATTTTGAATGACCCTGAATACTAACTTAGTCAGGAAGAGCTCTGTTTATGTTATATAAGACCATTGAGATGAGAGATGTAAATTGCTTAGGACCGGGGATATTTCAAATTAAAAAGTTTAAGAATGAAAATTAAAATTAAAAATAAGAACTATTCAATTTATTTTCATTTTTTTTTTGTGATCTGCGCGTAAAGAAGCATTGCACATCATGAATTTTCTCATCATGATCTGCGCATAAAAAGCAATATACATCATAAATTTGCACATCTGCACATAAAGAAGTATTGTACATCATGATCTGTGCACAAAGAAGCCTCACATCACCGTTCATCATGAATTTTCTCATCAATCTGCGTATAAAGAATTGTACATGAATTTTTCATCATGATCTGCGCATAAAGAAGCATTGTACATCTTGAATTTTCTCATCATGATCTGCGCATAAAGAACCATTGTACATCATAAATTTTCTCATCATGATCTGCGCATAAAGAACCATCGTACATCATGAGTTTTCTCATCATCATCTTCGCATAAAGAACCATCGTACATCATGAGTTTTTCTCATCATGATCTGCGCATAAAGAACCATCGTACATCATGAATTTGCTCATCATGATCTTCGCATAAAGCATTGTATATCACACAAATCAATTTCTGTGATAGAATCATTAAACTAATTAAATTCATACTAAAATTTATATAAAAAATACTTTTAGGTATAAAATATTTTAGAAATTTGAAAAATTTTAAGTTCAACAAACCTTTATCAGTTTAGAAATTTATTCAAATGTTTTCATGTTTGAGCAAGTTTCTGCAAATGAGCGATATAATTTTATGACAAAATCCTCCCACACCTTGATGAATTTGACAAGCAGTTGGTTATTCATGAGCCACAAGTCCATAACTTGGTGTATGCTAATGTTTTGGTGAATAATTGACGAGATTCTATTTTCATAAGTGGCACTGTGTATTATAAATGCATTTGTAAACATGTAGAAAACAAGGCAGGAAAAAATATCAGGAAAAGTTTTTGCGTATTAACTTAATGAACATTTTCCCCAAGTTTTCTTCGAAGACATTTTCTACGTAGAAATCTATTTCCAAATAAAGGAATAATTTAAAGGATAAAATATGTTTCAGTAGTTTATTAGTTTGGATCGTGTAATTGTCTTAATTAATATGGTTTTCGTAATTCAAATCCTTCAATAGAAAATGGTTTCAAAAAATTAGTTGTAAAATTCTCAAATTTTAAGCATTGTTTTGGAAAGGGAACACGATTTAAATGAAGAAGGAAGTATTTCAAAAATATAAATTTTGAAATAAAAAAAATATTATTTCTCATGTAAAAACTCATAATTTCATTTTTCATAAACATAAATCCTTAAAATATTTCACCCTGATGTAAATTCGTGAAAAAAAATTTTTTTTTTCATAAAATGTTCAAAAGTAGAAATTTCAAACAGGTTCCATTGATATATACATGATCACAGCAACAAAAATATTACTTTTAGAACAATTATATATATATATATCGAACCCGAAACCTGTGGTACCGAGGCTCTAGCCACTCGGCCATCAGGCCCCTGGAACACATTAAACAAGAAAAGGCATTATTAGAATACAAATGCCAGATATTTATAAAAATTAAATTTACATTTATGTACAGACAAAAAAAAAAAAAAGGAACAAAAAAAAAAAAAACGAATGAACTATTTCTTTTAAAAATCGTTGTAGGATAACAGACCTTTTTCTCCCTCTTCGCGCCAATGGCAACGAATGAAGATTGTCGCCAAAAATCGCCAAGCTATCATCGCCTATATTAAACTACAAAACCCTGAAATACACGCCTAAAACTCTTTCTATATGAATGCAGTTTGTTCTACAGCACAATATAAGATCATTTTTCCTCTGACAGTGACGATTAAAATAGTCACGTGAGGAATATGCTCGTCCCAAACTGGCAATCCCGATGCGCATCCTAATACTCTATGGTATAATCGAGGTTTTTGTACATTGGCGTAGGTAGTTGAAAAACTTTTAAGGAATTCGCCTACCAAAACAAATTTATAAACCACTGCTATAGGGTTTCATAGTTTGCAATTGGCGATCGGCAGAAAATCTTGGCAACAATTTTCATTGTATGTTGTTGGCGCGAATTGAGAAAAGGTCTGTTATCACACAATGATTTTTAAAAGTAATAGTTCATTTTTTTAACTGAAATAAATGTAAATTTAATTTTTATAATTATTTGGCACTTGTATTCTATTAATACATTTTCTTATTTAATATATTCTCCGCAAAAAAAAAATTTATAATGTTCATTTATATGATCTTTTTGCAATGTTTTATTACATTTCTTGCAAAAGTGATTATTAAAAGTATAACTTACTTGTAAAGGACGTGTTGGGATCCTTGTATTCCCGTTGCTTCATCTGAAGAAGGAACCCGTCCATGTAATCTCGAATGGAATTCGAATCCAGTGTTGCCTCGTGCTCGTCGATCTCTTTCCTAAACAAAATAAACGGCATAGTCAATAAACAGAGGAATTTGATTGGATCACACAAATGCATGATACACAATAATTTACTGTAGAAATATCTAACTAAAATGGAAATATTCTGACGTTTCTGATTTAATCAAACTTAAAACGGAAACCTATAAAGAATTTGTTCATTTTACATGCTGTTTTAGAATCCTGGGCCTGATGTCATTCGTCACAAGAGCGATAGATAAGTAGTTGACTGTTATTCATATCCCACCACAAGAATTCTTCTATAGCGCATTCAGATTTTGCCACCGATTTTGGTGCAAGGACTGTATATGACATTTGCTTGTTTTTCTTTTCTGTTTTTGTTTATTTAAAAATATATATATTCTAGAAATACTATGACTGTAAGCATGGTAATTCTGTTTTGGCATCATAAAAATTTTTTGTACTTTCCTACTGCATATTTTACTATGCAGCAACTACTCATCTTCGCAAGCCCCATGCTCATGCAATATGCAAATCCGTAGCAACATTTTAGACCAAGTCCATGGACACGTACAGTCTCATGGAAGGAGGGAAAGGAGGGAGTGTTGTGATGGAGTACTCATAGGTAGAAGTCTGACTTAGATCCGTGACGTTGAAAAAGCAGGGCAGATACTTTCGAGAGGACGTTTAGGGGGAACTATCCCGCATTTGCGTATCGAATAAGACAAAACCCAAAAACTCAGAACAGGTAGTTCGACGAACGAGGCATGATACTGAACATCACAAACGTCATCGAATCTCTTCGTTTTTGAAACAGTGTCTGCGGATTGAACCTCAGCCCTAATGCTCACCAGCGGCCCACGTTGCCACTGAGACACGAGTACAGCAATTTTAAAATCAATATATGATTTAAATATAATCATTAAAATATTTTTAACAGGTATTATAAGCATAGTTTAATCATTTAAAATATATTGATATTCCAGAAATCAATAAACTATAAAAAAATTGATTTAGTTTGATGGTACTTTTGTAGTTTTAATTTGATAGTAATAGTAGTTGATTTAGTACTTTTGTACATTCTTCCTGGATGCTTTATTGTGCTACCGCTACCTACTTTCACCAACAGCATCCTTATACAATGTGCAAATCACCAAAAATCGAAATGCCTCTCTTCCCCAGAAAATGTCTCAATCTTCTCTGAGCATGGCCAGGGCATCTCGGCGTCCTTAATTTAGAGCGAAAGTTTGAATCAATTTGGCGAAATCCTCTCGGTAGCAACGAATGCTGATTAAATGTTAGCTCGGCATTAACTTGGAAATCGTTTGATTAAGTTGGCGAGGGAAGCTCTGTTGACTCGGAAGATCGAAACCGGGCAGATGAATCAGCCAAAGATTCGCCAAATGCGGCTTAAACAGTGTCTTCCCTGCCTCGGCCATGTTGATTATAACTTCAAGTTAAATAATGGAGAGAGTTCATCGTTAGTAGAAGTTTCTGGTGTGGATCAATTCGAAGGCATATATATATGGCCGTAATATATCTATGTGTGTATGTAATTCTTTTTCTTCTTTCTTATAAAAAGTTATATTAAAGATGTCTTTAATAAATTTTGTCTTAATAATATAAATTTGCCTATAAAATAACTACCTCTCTATGTAAAGCAAAAATTCCAATGGTTTTTTTTCCTGCAAATTTGAAGTCAGTTTTGTTTACTTTTTATTGATATCCTAGGTGACAGGAATGAGAAATAGAAATATAAACCAGATACGTCATTCATTACCTTGTTGTCAAACTAGCCAATTCGTTGTTGAATATTCTCATCAAATAAAAGATCTTTTTTATTGAAATCACATTGCATAGTACGTAAAATGTGAAAGAAAAAAATAATGATAAGAAAATACACCTTTCTTAAAAAAAAAAATAACAAGACGTAATACTTAACATACAAGACTTAAGAGTAAAAACATGACTAAGTACAAGACTTAATAGTAAATGCAAGACTAAGTGAACTTAATAGTAAAGACAATGGTAGGTACAAGACTTAGTAGTAAATACAAGACTAAGTACAAGACTTAACAGTAAAGACAAGACTAAGTACAAGACTTAGTAGTAAAGACAATGGTAGGTACAAGACTTAATAGTAAAGCCAAGACTAAGTAGACTTAATAGTAAAGACAAGGCTAGGTACGAGACTTAGTAGTAAAGACAAGACAAGGTACAAGACTTAATAGTAAATGCAAGACTAAGCAGACTTAATAGTAAAGGCAAGGCTAGGTACGAGACTTAATAGTAAAGCCAAGACTAAGTACAAGACTGAATAGTAAAAGACAAGTCTAAGTACAAGACTTAATAGTTAACTCAACAAGAATATGCTGGAAGATCTAAAACGAGATGCAACTCACGCTATGAATATGAGGAGATGCTTGATGGCGTACTCGAGCTTGTCGTAGTCGAAGAGCTTGAGCTTGAAGAGCACGGTTTTGATGCCGGGGAACCAGGCGTGCAGGCTGGTCGGTCTGAAAAAGCGGATGAGCTCCGTGATGACTTCGTCCAGCTTCATCCTCATGGGGTCGTGGTAGTCCAGCCTACGGCCGAAGATCAGGGCCGAAATGTTGTTGGAGGTGCTCGGAGCCAGGTACCTGCGCACGTTGGCCGCCTTGCCTTCGAACTCCTCCAGTTCCGACAGCAGATGGGCGATCTCTTCCTGAAATATTGAAAGAAAATATATTTAAAGCCATAATCGCAAACAGTACCAAACTGGATTGCTGTAACTAAACCACGAAGTAATTTTTTATACAGGGTGATTATAATTAAAGTGCCACTTTCAAAATTCTGTAAAAGAACCACTCCTCACAAATTTGAACTGGAAATATTTGAAGATGGGAGTATGGCATCAAAAAAATTTTCCACCGATTTTTCCTATCCAATTTCGTATGAGGATTTTGAGGTCTTTTTTTTTCCGTCAAAATACCGAAGCAATCAAGCACACTGAACACTACAGTCGGTTTCATGTGCACCTCATGCCAAATACGTCGTCATTTCGATTCAAAATATCACTGGCAGCCGAATTCACTTTCTTTATGATCCCTTATAGAGCCATCTATTGGAACTTTGGAACTTTTTTTTTTTGGTGCCGTACCGTTTCCCCCCCTTCTTCGAGTATCTTGTTCAAATTTGAACTCGGTGTGACGAGTGGTTCTTTTTTGACAGCTTTTGAAAGTGGGACCTATATTCATACAGTTACTATCATTTTTTGAGAACAATTATTATATAATAAATTCTCTTATTATTATTATTATTATTTATATAAAATAAAAAGGGAAATAATCACAGATTGATTTGCAAGTTAAATTTGCCCATTTGATTTCTGTAATTCATTCAGATAGAAAACAACGAGAGAATGTAATATAACTCGACCATCAATTAAGCAGAAATGTAAACATACGTTTTAAAAACGGAAAGGATGAATCGATTACATATTAAGGGTGTTAGTCAGATCTAAGCAGCGAAAAGCAGAAAAGAAAAGAGTAAATAATTATTGTGGAATTTTTCTCATCAAATTTTTTTCTTTTGACATAATTTAGTGTAAAATTTTAATAATTTATTGATCAAAAATTAAAATTATTTTTATTATAATTAAAATCCTCTCCAAGTTAACGATGTCCCCTATTCAGCGGATTTATTTGGATTCGACCAACTTGGCAGCTTGCCAGTTTTTCACACATTCGTTTAACGAACTGTACTATTATGTATTCATAAAATGTGCGATACATTTTGTAATTCATTTAATTAATCTTAATAAAGTTTTTGGTATATATTTTGACCATTATTTGTTATTTTATTGCATTATTGCTATTGAAATCAAAATAATCAAATAAATTAAATAAATATAAAAGAAAATAAATAATAAATAAAATAAATAATAACAATAAAATAAAATATATAAATAAATGAAATAAAAATAAAATAAAATAAATTTTTTTGATAATATAAATAACTCAAAATAAACTAAAATATTAAGAAATAAGTATTGTTAAAATATGATAATAAAAAGCTCAAATAATTATCAATAAAAAGCAATGTTATGTAATATACGAATTTTCCCAATTTGAAGTAAAATCCAAAAATATTTAATAATTTAAATCGTTTAAATATTTATTATTTAAAGCAGTTATTAAAGTATTATGATCCTGAATATAAAATAAGAAAAAAAAAAAAACAGTTTCCAATTTTGACTTCAAAACAGAATAGAAAAATGTTTTCGCCTACTACTAATGCTACTATTCATTTAAATTAATTTTGTGCGTAGCATTAATAAATCATTTTCTTTCAAAATAAAGAATGAAAAATCTTTTCTTTTAGAAAAATGAACGTAAGGATTAAAAATGACATTAAATCTAAAACATCCATTAAGAAAATAAAGAATAAAGAATAACGAAATTACGGTTTGCATATCAGAAAGCTCCAGATGAATGGTTTGCAAGGATTAAACGAAATGAGTACACAGAGGGAAAAAAAAGAATCAACCTAAAATATATCACAGGGATTCAATAAACATCACTGATTATAAGCCAAAACTGCATGTGATTTTTACTTATTAATTTGATTCGCATTTAAAAACACTGAGTTAAAAACTTGAATTTAATTAATTCTTTTTAGGATTTTTTTTAGAATTTAATTAATTTTTTTGCAAAAAAAAAGTTTTTGGAAATTGATTTAATTTTAATGAATGATTTTTATGCTGTTCGTAGTTTTGATTTCAAAATGTAATAAAAAAATAAAAAATAAATGAAAAAAAAAAATTATATTACTTAAGGTTTTTTTCACAAATGGATTGCACATTTTGCTGCAATTTACAGACATAATGAAATAGTAGCATGCTATATCATAGTAGCATAGTGTGCATATGCTATGTATTTTTGTAGCATATCATAATAACTTATAATTCCATAGTAGCACTCCTCATTTATCATAACCACAGAGTTATATTATACTTCACAGTCTATCTTAAAGTGCCTTTCGGGAAGACTTTTAGGGGAACTACCACATATCGTACTGGAGAAACCTGGAAAACTCCCACTAGGTCGTCCGACTCACGAGGCAAGATGTTGAAAATCACAAACGCTATCGAGTCTCCTCTTTTTTTTTTTGAAACAGCGCCTATAACAATGCAGCGAATTGAACCTCAGCCCAAAGGTCCATCAGCGGAGCATGTTGCTACAGAGCGACGAGTCGGGAACAATATATATTAGTTTTATTAATTTATTAATTGGTGCAAATTACTTTTTTTCTTATTTCGTTTCAATGAGGAATCAACTATAGATATAATATGAAAAGGTACTGAGTGTTTATAATGACGTATTTGTTTTCCCTCAAGAAATATATTTCCACCATTTTCCTTGATTGTAGGGATTGTCTTTATTTATTTGTCTTCTTTTCCACATGATTATTGTTTTAATAAAATAGTTTACTTTATATCTAAACAATATAAAGTATTACAATATAGCTATATTGCTAACTCGTTTATAATGCTTTCCTGCTCCTTAATATACTAAATACTTAAATCTTGGACTGCAATTTATTGTGTGTACCTGGCTGTCTAATCTTCAGTGTCCCGCAATGGGACGGTCATCTCATGAGTTATCTACTCGTGGTTAGAGAAAAAAGAGGGCAACTTCCGTTGTGATGGAGCAAACGTAGGTAAAAGTTTGACTTGGCTCAGTGAGGCTCTACAGTTATATGAGACCGGGATCTACAGTTTAAAGTGGATTCCGAACCACTACAAACATCCCATGGCGCAGCCGAGACTAGAACCCGAAATTTGTGGCACCCCCTTATACAAAATGCTGCAATCTGTATTCTACTGGCTTTAATACTTTTGCTTATATTTTTCTGTATTTTATATTTTCTATGCTTAAACATAGACATATGTTGGTAATTCCTGTTAGTGAATATTGGTAAAAAGAAAATACCTTATAAAGTGGATTTACAACCATGAAAACAAGCATAAGATATTTGAAAAAGCAATACTTTTATCTTATTATGTTACAATGTATTGTATTCTATGTAAAATAATAATGATAACATCATAATATTAACAGTTTTGTTCGCTTTACGTGTGCGTGTACATAATTAGTTATAATATGCATTTTTACTTTGCGTAATTAAAAGCCAGAAGTACGGTATTAATTAATTAATAAATAATAGTTACCTTAATATGAACTTCCATCCTCGTTTTTCCAAAGCCAAGATCACGCATCACGTGCAGAGCGAAATTCTTCTGCTCTCTCCACACAATTCCATTGCTCACACTGAAACCTGCAATAAACAGTCCTACAATAACATTTGTGTCATATTATTTGCAAATTCATATCAAGTTTCTCATTGCCAAACGTTTAGGCATCTTTTCATAATTTCATTGCATAAAATTTCAATATTATAACTTGATGTTTTTATATTATTACTTGATGTTTTGGTGCTTTTTTGCCTTGAAACCGTTACATTACTTTAAAATGATTATATTCTATGGTTATTTTCTAAAAGTTATTCCCATTTGCAGTTAAAGAAAACTACAATGTTATTAAATATTTTTAAAAGGAATCCATGTTCCTTCTTTAGAAAAAATTGTCATGCTCACAAAAAATGCCCAACTTGAAATTAGGTTCTTAAAAAGTTTTTTGTTATTCATATAACATTAAATAGTCCTATAGTAAAATAATAACAGTTGATATTATTTGCAAATTCATATCAAGCTTTCATTGAACATTTTTTTAATAGTTTAGTTTCAATATTATAATGCTCCATTTCATGTTTATTACATTTCTACAATGTAAAACTATATTGTACAGTTACATTTAGAATGATGTAAATAGATGGCTCCATTACTTTATGACAGTTATGTTATAAAAGTAATTCCCATTCGCAATTAAAGATAACTAATGTATAATGTAATTAATTTTTTAAAGAAATTCATGCTTCTTAAAGTTGATTCTTAAGAGTGCGTTAGAACACTCACAATAAATGGTTTGCCCCCATCTCTCCCGCCTCAGAATTTGAATGTTTAATTGTTGTTTGTTTAGTGAGAAATTTTTGCTATTATCAAATAAATCGCTTAAAAATGCATTAAAACCTTCATATTCATAGGATTTGTTAATTATCACTTTAAAACTTATTGAGATTGTGAAGAAAATTGAATTTCATAGAAGTGTTTTTGCACAAATTATCAGATTTAAAGTTTACATATTTTGCAACGTCTTTTAAAAATATGACTGCTGCAAAATTGTCTAAATTTTAAGACTAAAAAAAAATCAAACATATTAAAAGTAAATATTTCAAAAAAAATGTTTCCATTTTATATTTTGCATGATTTTAAATAGAAATTAATTGTACTGATATTTTATATCCATTTACAGAATAATTATTCATTCGGAATGATATTTTTATACTTTTATCGTTTTAAAATATAAAAATATCCTCTGAAACATGTATCAGATGCGTATCACGAAATTCATGAAAAATAAAATACACGGAAATTTCAAATTATCGTAAATGCTTTACAATTTTACCTACAGCAAACAATTATTTTTAAATAATCAAAAAATAAACACTAAAAAAGTTGACACATAAAAGTGCACATGTTACATCCTTTTGTCCATTACTTCCAGTCAATAAACAGCACCCAAGAAAAGGAAGATATTTTATTGCCTGGTTATCATATTATAAACGAGAATTAGACATTTACCAGAAAAAGCCATGTAGGATTATGTCATTAATATGACAAATGGTGGTTCGTGTCAAACCCATGTGATGCCCTATGATTGGTGATACGTTTACAGAGGTCAGCGTTACAGCCGCGATAAGTAATAGGCTTTCAATTTTTCAGGAACAGATATGTCAACTTGGGATGCCATCGCATTTATTTTTAATGATTGGCTTCATTTAAGTAAATCACACGTATTTGTTCATTATTTAAGATGTCGAAAATAATTATACATTTTCAGTGATTAATTTATCCATTCTATGTGTTTTTTTCCTGGACATCGGTGGATCTCGTGTTCAGCTTGCGTATATCCTGAAATGCTCACCAGCGGATGAGCATAATATTGCGTTCCGTAAGGACTTTTAGGGGTAATGGTCTCGATTTCGCGAATGGGTGTTGTATGGAAGAAAATTCAGAAAAACTTCCTCCATGCGTTGGATTATCAATGAAATATCCTTTATCCATTTCCCTTCTTCAAGTATCTTCCATTGAAATTTGAACTCATTGTGGCCAGTGGTTCTTCTTTGGCACCTTTTTGAAAGTGGGACTTTAATCGACCTGTATATAACATTTAAAATATCGATTGAAGTAACAGAAGTCAGTTAAGTTGTTCATCGAAAGAACACTTCTAACGATTAAATCGTTCGATCAACCGCGTGAAGATTAACTTCTTAAATGAAAAATTGCGCAACATTTCGAGGAAGTTTCTGCAATTAGTCGGCGCATCGGCCATCCAGAAATTGATAACAGCCATTTCACTGAATTCTCTAATGAGCGAAAGCATCTTCAAACAGGACGGCCGACTCTTGGATGGTTTAATCATGGCGATCCGAAATGAGACGGCGTCTTCCGTTTCTAATTACACGGGAAATGCAGTTCCTGTTCAATTATCTGCTTTGATATGCTCTGATCATTAAAGGATTCTGTCTGATTGCTTGTCTAGATGGGAGTTAGAAGTCGACCTACACGATTCGCGAAATGAATTAATTGATGCGGCTCTTCTGAACACCATTTGGAGGTTAAGGGCATTCTCAGATTAGAAGAAGATATAGGGCATTTCGTATCAAGTTATGATGAGTATTTTTGATCAAACAGAGCAATTGTGCAGTTACTTAAAACTTATCTTTCATTATCTTGTTGATTAATTGTTGATATATATCTTTTTCCAAATTCATGATTCAAATTCAAATCAAGTGGCAACTCCCATTGCGGCCATTGTAATCAAAGACGAGGAGACTCGATGTCAATGTGTGTAAAACCATCTCGCATCGATATTCAAGTAATTTCGTGGAGTTTTTTCTTTCATACGATACACATATGCGATGGAATTAAACTTGAAAATTCTCCCGGAAGGCACTTCCCCCTCAACACCTGTTCGTGGGCCCCTTTTGGGCTACATGAATCTCACCAATGTTCCAATTTACCTTTCAAACTGGCAAGGGCCTACATAGACCTATGTACGAAGCTTGGGTGCGGAGAAAAGAACAAATTAAATTCAGCGTTATTCCGGTCACATCACAAAAGTAATTTCTACAAAATATATGACCCAAATGACTGTTGCTAAAACCCTTCACAAACAGGGTTCAGAGCGTCATCTCTGATCCAAATAGGTCGACTTTCCAGCCTATGGATTTATTTCATTAATACCTGGTGTATTTTGGTTTAGATTGAAAGGTTTCAACTAGATCTACCACAGTCCTGAAACCCAACTTGCTATCCGACAGGTGCCTTCCGAAAAGACTAATTGCGAGATTAACTTCGTATCGCATAAGAGAAAACTCAGAATATTCTCAAAATATTGCCTGACTATCCATGCGACACCCTTCACACACATTGTCACAATTACCATTGACTCTCTTCGTTTCTGAGGCTCCTCCTTTATCTTTTATCTCGATTGAAACAATACGGCCAGCGGATTTAAAAATTTAGCCCTATTGCACGGTAACTTTGTATGTTGCCCCTACACTAGCAAACTGTCTATGAGTGTAGGGAATTTTCACATGAATTCTCCTCCAGTGGCTACAACGAGAGCTGCTATCTAATTTGAATCTGAATCACGAGTTGGAAAAAAGATAATTAAAGATCAATAATTAAAGAACAAGATAAAGACCAATAATTGATCATTAAGACAATTAAAGATCCATTTTAAGTAACTGCTCAATTGCTTTATTTCATCAAAAATATTCATCATAATTTGATACGAAATGCCCTCTACCTTCTTCCAATCTGAAGATGCCCTTAACCTCCAGTGGTGTTGGGCGGGGCGCATCCATTTATTCATTTCGGGAATCGTATAAGTCAACTTCTACTTCACATCGAGACAAGCAATCAGACAGGATCCTTTAATGATCGGAGCATATCAGAGCAGATAATTGAACTGCGTTTCCCGTGTAATTAGAAACGGAAGACGCCGTCTCATTTCGGATCGCCATAATTAAACCATCAAGAGTCGGCCGGCCTGTTTGAAGATGCTCTCTCATTAGAGGTTTCCACGAAATGACTGTTATCAATTTCTGGATGGCCGATGCGCCGACACATTGCAGAAACTTCCACGAAATGCTGCGAAATTTTTCATTTAAGAAGTTAATCTTTTCGCGGAGGAACGAGCGATTTAATCGTTAGAAGTGTTCTTTCGATAAAGCAACTTTAGTGTATTTAGTTACTGCCATTGATATTTTTAAGTGCTATATAGTTTGTATGAGATCTTCAAAACGCTAAGTTTCCTAAAAATTATTTACTCACAAAATGACAACAAACGCAATCAAAAGGTCATAATAAACACTTTTTATAGTGAAAAATTAATAATAGTTTGGCTTCCTGTAAAAGATCAAACGTTTCATATGAAATAAATTTTTTGTTTCATTTTCAAATTTTTGTAAATAGTATGGGAGGATCCATTTCACTATTTTGTTATATGCTTGTATTTTAATAACCACAGAAAAACATGCGCAATATGAAGTTGATATTGTTATTGCATGCTCTACAGGAAACATTAAAAACATGTATAAAGACGGATTTGGCGTGTCTCGAATAGAATTAGATAACTTACAAATATTTACTTAAAAATAGAGTTAACAAGGCAGTTTCAACATTTGTTTTAATAAAAGGATTCTGTAAAATGAACTTCATTACTTCAAATTGTTTGGTTTAATTGTCATTTTACTAATGATTTTGGAATTACCTGCCTCACAACATGTTGGGTTTCAGAACTGTGGTAGCACGTTTCGCAAGCTGACCATCTGAATCGAAATGCATCATGCATTTGCGTAATAAACCTGTAAGATGTAGAGTCAGCCCATTGGCTTCAAAGATCACACTATGAACCCTGTGTGTGGGTGGTTTTTCTAAGATTCAGTCGGCCCATGTGTATTGTAGTAATTACTTTCGTGGTGTAACCATTATAAAGTTGAATTTAATATGTTCTTTTCTTCATACTCCAGCATCGTGTATAGGTCTATGTAGGCCCTTGCCAGTTTGAAAGGTAAGGTGCAACATCGGTGAGATTCATTCTAGCCCAAAAGCAGCCTACCGCCAAGTGTTGAGGGGAGAATAGGATTTTCAGGATTAACTGCCCCTGTTACCTCGCATAAGTGTATCGCATAAGAGAAAAACCCCACCAAGTAGCCTTACTATTAGTACGAGATGGTGTTATACACATTGTCACAATAGCCATCGAATTTCCTCGTTTCTGCCACAACAGTGCCAGAAGATACGAAACTCAGCCTATCCCCACTTAACCTCGTATGTTGCCACTGAACAACGGGCGAACACCAAAACATCAATGAGCCTCATGTAGTCCACAATCAACCAGCCCATGGATCATGAGGAGAGGAGAGTGCTTTCTGGAAGGATTTTAGGGTTGATCGCACCACATTTGTTTATCGAAAGGGAGAAAACTCAAAAAAATTCCTGTCAGACAACCTGAATATTGACATTTTAGATATCTAGTGTCCTCGTTTCTGAAAAAGTGACTGCAAAAATACGGCTAGCGGATTTAATCTTCAGCCCTCTTGCACGGTAGCCTCGAATGTTGCTAGTGGCAACAAGAAAACAGGCCCCCCAGCAAACTGACTATCAGTGCGAGGCGCTTTTACACTTGTTGTCACAATCGTCCTCAATTCTCCTCATATATCATTGCAGAGGCTACAACGGGAGCAGCTATCTGATTTGAATATGAATCACGAGTCGGAAAAAATATAAATAAAGACCAATAATTAATGAACAAAATCAATAAATATCAATAATTTATATACAAATTGATTAAAGATCAATAATTAAACGAACAAGATGATTAAAGATCCATTTTAAATAACTGCACAATTGCTGTATTTGATCAAAATACTCATCATAATTTGTTTCGAAATACCATGTACCTACTTCTAATTCGAAAATGCCCTTAACCTTCAGTGGTGTTCGACGGGGCGCATCCATTAATTCATTTCGCGAATCGTGTGAGTCAACTTCTAACTCTCATCGAGACAAGCAATCAGACAGGATCCTTTAATGATCAGAGCAGATCAGAGCAGATAATTGAACAGGAACTGCACTTTCTGTGTAATTAGAAACGGAAGACGCCATCTCATTTCGGATCGACATGATTAAACCATCCAGAGTCGGCCGGCCTGTTTGAAGATGCTCTCTCTCATTAGAGAATTCCATGAAATGACCGTTATCAATTTCTGGATATCTGATTGGCCGACATATGGCAGAAACTTCCACGAAATGCTGAGCAATTTTCATTTAGGAAGTTAATCTTTTCGCAGATGAATGAGCGATTCAATCGTTAGAAGAGTTCTTTCAATAAACAACTTTATTCTCTTCAGTTCCTACAATGGATATTATAAATGTAATTTACAGAGTTATTATAATTAAAGTATCGTTTTCAAAATACTCAAAAAAAAGAACCACTCGTCACAATGAGTTCAAATTTGACCTGAAGATACTTGAAAAAGGGAAACGGTACATCAAAAAAAGTCCCAAAGTGTATTAATAGATGGCGCAAAAAGAAATATAATAATTCGGCGGCCCGTGATATTTAATTAATATGTATTTGGCATGAGTTGCACATTAAAACCACTGTAATGTTCAATCTGCTTGATTGTTTCGTTTTTTTGATGGAAAAAATGACTTGCAAGTCATTGAACAGTTATGACACTGTTAGTGGAAAGCCCATCCACCACGACAAGGTTATACCAGTATTGGACGGGAAAAATCATTTACATGGAACATTTATTGAAACGTGTTTTGATGCCATACTATGTGTCCCTTATTCAAGTATCTTCAGTTCAAATTTGAATTCATTGTGATGAGTGGTTTTTTTTTACAGCATTTTGAAAGTGGGACTTTCAGCCTGCATATACTATCGTGTCCAAAAAGTAAGACCAATTTTCAAATTAAAATTCTCGGGGCTTATGGAATTTCAATTTTTTTTTTTTTTTAGATTGTTTTTACTGTCCTTGACATCTGTGCGAAATTTTACGTCAAAATATTCATAAGTGTTTGAGTTACGCTTGGCTTTGTGAGACGCTAAAACTGATTCCGGCGATTTTTTAAATGTCTGAATGAATTGAGCAAAAAGAACTCGCATTCAATTTTGTTTGCGGAAACGTATAGAATGTTGCAGAAGGCATTCGGAGAGCATTCCTATATCGGAAAGAAATGTTTAGAAGTGGAATAAACAGTTCAAAGAATGCAGAGAACGCGTTGACCTCTGGTCGACCATCAACCTCAACCGACGAAACTCAAGTCCAAAAATTAAAGATTTGGTGCTTACGAACCGTCTATTTACAATTAGAGACCTTACTGATGATGTTCCTTATTTCAAAAGGATTGGTCCATTCCATTTTGAGTATCAAAGGCGACAAATCTCAATTGGTACCGAAAACAATGAATTCGCCAGCTCACACTGCATTGATTCTTCGTAACTTTTTGACAAAAATGAAACCCATATCGTTCCACAACCCCCGTACTCAAACCGTGCGACTTCTGACTATTCTCTAAACTCAAAATATCACACCGGAGACACCGTTTTGAATCGATTAAAGAAATTCAACCTGAATCGCGGGGCGCTTTGAAGGCTATGTCTGCCGATGACTTTTTAGCATGTATTGATAATTGGAAAAAAAGTTGGCATAAGTGGATTGTGTCCGGAAGGGATTACTTTAAAGGCGATGAAATAATATTTGAAGAATAAACCAAGAGTTTTTGAAAAAAAAAATAATTGGTCTTACTTTTGGTCACATTGATATATTCAAAATATCCAATATAGTAACTGAAGACAGTAAAGTTGTTTATCGAAAGAAAACTTCTAACGATTTAATCGCTCGTTCATTCGCGAAAAGATTAACTTCTTAAATGAAAGATTGCTCAGTATTTCGTGGAAGTTTCTGCAATTTGTCGCTGCATCAGCCATCCAGAAATTGATAACAGTCATTTCATGGAATTCTCTAATGAGAGAGAGCATCTTCAAGCAGGCCGGCAGACTCTTGGATGGCTTAATTATGGCGATCCGAAATGAGACGGCGTCTTCCGTTTCTAATTACACGGGAAATGCAGTTCCTGTTCAATTATCTGCTCTGATATGCTCTGATCATTAAAGGATTCTGTCTGATTGTTAGTTTCGATGAGAGTTAGAAATCGACTTACACGACTCCCGGAATGAATTAATGGATGCGCCCCGTCGAACACCACTCGGAGGTTAAGGGCATTTTCGAATTAGAAGAAGGCATGAGGCATTTCGTATCCAATTATAATAAATATTTGGATCAATTGTGCAGTTATTTAAAATTTATCTATTTCAGGCATAAAATCTGAAAAAATAGATAAAATTTCTCGTTTATGTGAAAAAATACCATTCATCAATAATAAAATTTGAAGTGATGATTATCACTTAAAATCTCAAATCATTGCCAATGGCCAGCCTACATGAAAACTGAGATTCGAATCCATTTGTGTCTGTAGCAGTTGCAGATTTCAGAAACGAGGAGACTCCACGGCGATGTGGGCCGATCTCTCGCATCTGCATATAAGTTGTCTGATGTGAGATTTCCCCATTTCTCCCGTAAGGCAATAAATAGCCTTCCCTCATTTATTTTCATCCGATTTTATTTTCTCAAAATGTAGACTAATTTTAAGTAACCTTACCTCAAAATGTAGTCTTATTTTACATTAGCTCAAAATTTAATCTTATTTTAATCTTACCTCAAAATTTAGTCTTTATTCTAATTCAGTCTTATTTTAAGTAAGCTTCCTTTAAAATGTTGTTTTATTTATTCTTAATTTTTTTTTTGCGCCTTAAAATGTAGTCATTTTTAAAACAGTAATGATTTTGAAAGGCTTAGCAAAATTGAAAATATCTATCGCATAAGCTCCGTCATTTTCTGCAATGTAATTTGAGTTATAAAAGTCGGCTTTGTTCCCAATCTCAATGGATACAAGTCGTGGCCCAGTGCTACCATGCAGAAGAGTTGAATTTTGAAGCCGCTGGCTGTATATGCTACAGTTTTTGGTAGATGTTATTGGCGACTGTAATCATCTAATATCAACGTTCTTCATGGGTTTTCTTCAATACAACACGGTCTAATTAGCCTAAAGTGTGCACAAAATGACCATAGAGCGACAAACCGAACTAAACCGTCCAATACAACACGCAAACACGACTACCCCTAAAACTCCACCTGGAAGGTTATGTTTGCCCTTACTTATTTAACAGTGGTCTGTTTATGGCATTCATAAATGTAACATGCAAGTCCATGAAGTTCACAACCACCAACGACAACGTTCTTAACTATTTAACAACTATTAATGACATTCGTAAGAGGAACACTGAGTCTAAAACAACAATAAAACCGTCAAAAATTTAAGTGCCATTTTTTAAAAGTATTGTATAGAATATGAGAAGCCGTGTTCGTTTCTTATAGATAACTTCAGCGACCTTAATGAGTATGGATTAAGGCGGAACATAACTTTGATGGGCGAATTCGTAACCTATTATCTTAATTTTTCCGTCAACAGCATTAGCGAAAGATTAGCGGGTATGGATACCGGAGACGTTATCATTAACGCCTCAGACGAGTCAATCGATGGTAGCAAGTAGTGTAGAGCATTGATTTTGTAACAACTTTCTGCGGCGTCGTTGATTATTTTGATAAAAAGGTGTTTTGAAACGATTCATCATCTAGTAGCTGCGGAAAGGACGAGATTTGTAATGAACACTCTCCTTCCTTTTGGAGCTGCACTTATCGAACGATTTTCGAGTTAACTCGGTGATGATCATTTATCTCAAAGATGAAAAGCTGGAGTAATTTATTGAAGCACCAGGAAGTTTGCAGAAGAATTTGGAATCGAAGATAAGAAGTATTTATTACACGTTTTGATTATTATGAGGAATAACAGCGAAAATAATACTACTATAAAATAATAATGCATTTTCACTATAAAATTTTAAATTTTCTCAGAAAAACTTATTATAGATTTTTTTTATGTTGACTAACTGCAAAAAATTAATTAATTAAAAATTATGTTGACTTGTACAAAACATTAATTAATTAAAAATTATACTGAGTACAAAACATTAATTAAATAAAAATTATATTAACTATGCACAAAAAATTAATTAACTAAAAAATTACATTAACTATGTACAATATATTAATTAATTAAAAATACTGAAATAATCATAGTGAATATACCTGCAATCATCTGATAATTATAGTGGTATTTTTAAGATTGTCTTTTTGAAGTATGAAATAATGCTTATTACTGGTAAAAATAAAGAAATTTCTGTCAATTTTGAAGTGTTATACGATTCATGGTTCATTTGAATTTGAACAAAAAAATATTAAAACACATTTGTTTTTAATCTTTTTATTGGAATTAGTGCTATGGAGCCTGATTGCCAAGTGGCTAGCCTTTGGAGCTGTGTACCACAGGTTTCGGGTTCGGTGTCAAGGATGTTTGTAGTGGTTCGGAATGCACTTTAAACTGTAGGTCCTTGTCTGCTTATTCCTCTTGTGAACAAGATCGCCGTAGAGCGGCCAACAAACCAAACCTCCCGGTAGGTTATGTCTATTCTTCATCATTTAATGATGAACAATTCATGGCATTAACACGAAGTTCAATACCACTAACAACAAAACCGTTAAGAAGTGCCATTTTTAAAAAAAAAAAAGTATTGTATCGAATATGAGAAGCCACGTTCGTTTTTTATAGATAACCTCAGCGGCTTTAATGTGTATGGATTAAGGCGGAACATAACTTTGATGGGCGAATTTGTAACCTATTATCTTAATTTTTCCGTCAACAGCATTAGCGGGTGGGGATACTGGAGACGCTATCATTAACACCTCAGACGAGTCAATTGATGGTAGCAAAGAGCGTGGAACATTGATTTTGTAACAACTTTCTGCGGCATCGTTGATTATTTTGATAAAAAGGTGTTTGAAAAGGATTCATCATCAAGTAGCTGAAGGAAAGGACCAGATTTGTAATGAATGCCTTCTTCCTCTTAGAGCTGCATTTATCGAACGATTTTCTATCGATGCGAGTTAACCCGGTGATGATCGTTTATCTCTAAAACGAAAAGCTGAAGTAATTCATTTAACCACCGGGGAGTTTGTAAATGAATCTGGTATTAAAGATAAGAAGTATTCATTTCTCGTTTTGACTATTATGAGGAATAACAGGGTAAAATAAAATGAGTACTAAAATAATCATAGGGACTAATACCTGCAATCATCTGGTAATTATAGTGGTATTTTTAAAATTGCGTTTTGAAGTGCGAAATCATGCTTATTACTGGTAAAAATAAAACCTTTTTTTTTTTTTTTTTTAAATTTTTAAAGTGTTATACGATTTATGGCCCATTTGAATTTGCACAAAATATATTAAGAAACATTTATTTTGAATCTTATTTACTGGAATTAGTGCTATGCGGCCTGATTGCCGAGTAGTTAGCGCCCTGGCGCTTGGTACCACAGGTTTCGGGTTCGATGCCATGGATGTTAGCAGTGGTTCGGAAGTAGGCCTGTCCTGCCCTGGACCTATGCGTAGGTCCCGGTCTATTTAGCCCTCGTGTGCACAAGATGACCATAGAGTGGCAAATAAAATCAAACCTCTCCGAAGGTTACGTCTGTTCTTCATTATTTAACACTAGGCTATTCGTGGCGTTCATAAAAGGAACACGAAGTCTACCACTACCAAACACAAAACCGTTAAAAAGCACTATTTCTTTTTTAATAAAGTATTGTATCGAATATGAGAAGCGGTGTTCGTTTCTTATGGATAACCTCAATGCCTTAATGAGTATGGATTAACGCGGAACATAACTTTGATGGGCGAATTCGTAACCTATTATCTTAATTTTTCCGTCAACAGCATTAGCGAAAGATTAGCGGACGGGGATACCGGAACGCTATCATTAACACCTCAGACGAGTCAATCGATGATGGCAAGGAGTGCAGAACATTGATTTTGTAACAACTTTCTGCGGCGTCGTTGATTATTTTGATAAAAAGGTGTCTTAAAACGATTCATCATCAAAGAGCTGCAGAAAAGGACCGAGTTTTGTAATGAACGCCTTCCTTCCTCTTGGAGCAGCACTTATCGAACGATTTTCTATCGATGCGAGTTAACTCGGTGATGATCATTTATCGCCAAGATGAAACACTGGTGTAATTTATTTAAGCACCGGGAAGTTTGTAAAAGAATTTGGAATTGAAGATAAGAAGTATCTTTTTCTCGTTTCGACTATTATGAGGAGTAACATTGAAAATAAAATGATTATTGAAATAATCATAGAAATTAATACCTGCAATCATCTGGTAATTGTAATGGTATTTTTAAGATTACGTTTTTTTGAAGTGGGAAATCATGCTTATCACTTGTAAAAAAAATAAAGAAATTGCTTACCAATATTTAAAGTGTTTTGATTTCTTATGTATTTTTAAAGTGTATGTTACAATGTATATTATTATGTGGTATTCATGGTTCATTCTTATATATGTAAGTACACAAAATAAGTATAAAAAGTAAATGTAAAGTAAGTACGCAAAAAAGTAGTAGTAAAGTAAGTAGCAAAATAAGTACTAAGTATCCTCAAAATAATAATTCAAAGTATATAAGTACTCAAAATAAGAATTGAAGTACTAAGTATAATCAAAATCAGTACTCAAAGTAAAGTACTCAAAATAGGTACTAAAGTATTAAGTATCCTCAAAATCAGTACTCAAAGTACTAAGTATAAGTACTCAAAGTATGTAAGTACTAAAAATCTGTATTAAAGAACTAAGTAACCTCAAAATCAGTACTAAAGTACTAAGTATCCTCAAAATCAGTAAAATTAAGCACTATATAAGTATTCTCAAAATAAGTACTCGTATGTAAGTACTTAAAATAAGTACTAAAGTGCTAAGCATCCTGAAAATCAGTACCCAATAAGATGTATTCAGAACTGCGTAATTTTTTTCGAATTTCAGTCATAAGAGCAGATGACATTAATAAAACAAATGAAATCAATATGTACAAAACTGCACGAGACAAAAAAAAATAGTTCCGGCAAACCCATTGGTGCGAATGCGGATGGAACTACTACTCCATATATGCATATATGTATCGCTCACATATATTTAAGTTTATACGAAACTACTTTTACGGCTTTGAAGATTTCAAATAATCCCTACATCCACGCCTAAAACTAAATGTCGGGGCCATAACGGCAGCTGTCGGCTTGGAAAATAAAACGACCCATTACTCTTCTTGGCTCTCTGAATTGCTGAAATCTTCCGCCATTTCTGCTACACCCTTACCCCCACCCCTGTCAGTTCGAAAGGCGGGAACCCCCTCCCCCTCTTCATCTCCGGCGGCATTTGTGCACATTTCATGACCTAGCGATCAAATTATTCTCGCGGGTCGGCAAAAAGACAGACTAAGCAATTTAGAGCGACGTCGAGTCGGAACTTTCTCTAATTAATCATCTCTGATTCGACACCCCTTTTCGCTTTGCCGAGTCAAACGCAGTTTGCGCCTTAACTGCGACTTTAGCCCGGCAGGCACCACTGGAAACGCTCATTAGGTTCTGTTGGAAATGCTGACTGCCCATGGAAAAGTGAGAATGGGCCCTAACCTCATTTCAGGGACACGGTTTGCTAAATGGCGGATGGCGCTCTGCCATCGGGCAAATGGGACTAGAACAGACTCCAGCAACCAGTTCCTGCCTTCGGTACTGGTGATTTGCTTAGCCTCATCAAATCCAAAGCATCTATGGCGTACTATCTGGAGACAATGGTGCGATGAGCATTTGTGAAAACAGATTAAGGCAAATTAGAGAACCTGCAGTAAGACAAAATGTCGATGGTAAAAGGTAATTTTTATTTGGTAGATTAGTATATCTATTTGTTTAAAGTTTGATCGTTTAATATTTTAAATAGTAAAAAATGAGACATTTAAAATAAACACTGATTAAGTATCTTTTTTTTTATTCATTCAAACTCATTTCATTTCTTTAATTACTGATGATACTTTTGTGATTGATATTCAATTTATCAAGATGGATGGGAGCACTTTTTATATATATAACAAGCCAATTGGATTCAAGCTTTGTCGTTTATTACATTAATTAATACAAACATTTAATTAACAATTGCAAAGTATATTTTTATATATTGCGATTGATAATTGTTTATTGTTGCGATAATTAATAATAGTTTATTTGTTGCTATTGATAATTGTTTACAAACTTTCTTTAATTTTTGAAGATTCGATTGCGATTGAAATTCAATTGATCGAGATGGATGAGAGCACTTATTTTATAGATAATAAACCAGTTTGATTTAGAAAAGTACTGAGTAGTAGTACATACATATTTATTCAGTACTATGTATATAACCTAGTACTGATTATCAGTATGTAGATACTTACCCAGTACTAAGTGTGCAAGTACTCAAAATAAGAACTAAAGTACTAAGTATCTTCAAAATTAGCATTCAAAAATAAGATGAATTCTGAATTGTACATAATAGTAAATGAAATAATAATAAATGAGCAATAATAATAAATGAAATAATAATAAATCAGCAATAATAATAAATGAAATCAATATGCACAAAACTGTACGAGAGAAGAAAAATAGAACCGGCCATTCATTAGTATGACTGCAGAGAAACTACTCCATATCTGCATATATGTATCGCTCACATATATTTAAGGTTATACGAAACTACTTAAAGGGCTTTGAAAATTTTAAATCATCCCTACATCCCCACCTAAAACTAAATTTCGGGGCCATAACGGCAGCTGTCATCTGGAAAATAAAACGACCCATTACTCTTCCTGGCTCTCTGAATTGCTGAAATCTTCCACCATTTCTGCTTCCCCCCCCACCCCCTGGCCTTTGGGAAGATGGGCCCCCCCTTCATCTCCGGCGGTACTTGTACACATTTCATGACCGAGCGATCAAATTATTCTCAGGGCGGATAAAAAGACAGACCAAGCAATTTAGAGCGACGCCGAGTCGAAAATGTCTCTAATTAATCATTTCTGATTCGACACCCCCTTTCGCTTTCGCGAGTCAAACGCATTTTCGCCTTAACTGCGACTTTAGCCCGGCAGGCACCACTGGAAACGCTCATTAGGTTCTGCTGGAAATGCTAACTGCCCATGGAAGAGCGAGAAAGTGCCCCGACCTCATTTCGGGGACACGCTTTGCTAAATGGCGGATGGCGCTCTGCCATGGGGCAGGTGGGACTAGAACAGACTCCGGCAACTAGTTTCTGCCTTTGGTACTGGTGATGTGCTTAGCCTCATCAAATCCGGCGAATCTATTATGGCGTACTATCTGGAAACAATGGTGAGATGAGCATTTGCGAAAACAGATAAGGCAAATTACAAGACCTGTAGTAAGTAAAATGTCGAATGTAAAGATAATTTTTTTTGTAGATAATATATCTTTTTGTTTAATGTTTAATTGCTTAATATTTTAAAGGATACAAAATCAGAAATTTAAAATTAACGATGAATAAGTATCTTTTTTCATTTAATGAAATACGAATTTCTTTTAATTTCTTAATTTATATATATTAAATATATTTTTAACCATAGCTTCAATTTCTTTATTTGAAACTTTAAAGAACTGTTTCTTAAACAAAATTTTAAAATGCATAGTAATTGAAAATAATACTAAAACTAGGAAATAAATATATAAGCGTATCCTCAAAATATATAAATACTCAAAAATAAGTACTAAAGTACTAAGTATCCTCAAAATAATGTAGTATGTAACCTAAAACTGAGTAGTAGAATGTACTGATAAAGTATCATTAAAATCTGTACTTTAGCTATGTAAGTACTCAATGTACTAAGTATCGTTAAAATCTGTACTCAAAGTATGCAAGTAGTAAAAGTGCTAAATAAGCTCAAAATAATACTCAATGAATGTAAATACTAAAGTGCTAAGTAAGCTCAAAATAATATTCAATGAATGTAAGTACTAAAGTGCTAAGTATCCTCAAAATATTGTAAGTAGGCAAGAACTAAGTACGTAATTCCTCAGTACTGAAAGTATGTAACTTAAAGGAGTAGTAGTTTATATGTACTACTTACTCAGTACTCAAATTATGTAAATACTCAAAATAAGTAATAAAGACTTCAAATTCAGTATTCAAAAATAAGATGAATTGCGAAATTTTTCAAATTTGTCATAAGTGCAGATAATCGTTAATAAAACAAATGAAATATATATGTACAAAATGGCACAAGAGCAGAAAAATAGTTCCAGCCATCCATTAGTGTGAGTGAGGAGAAACTACTCGCTATATGCATATATGTATCGCTCACATATATTTAAGTTTATTCGAAACTACTCTCACGGTTTTTAAATAATCCCTACATCCACATAAAACTAAATTTCGGGGCCATAACGACAGCTGTCGACTTGAAAATAAAACGACCCATTACTCTTCCTGGCTCTCTGAATTGCTGAAATCTTCCACCATTTCTAGTCCACCTCCCACCCCACCCCCTGATCTTTTTGGAAGCCTTCTCTTCATCTCCGGCGGCACTTGTACACATTTCATGAGCGAGCGATCAAATTATTCTCGCGGGGCGGACAAAAAAAGACAGACCAAGCAATTTAGAGTGACGTCGAGTCGAAAAATTTCTCTAATTAATCATTTCTGATTCGACACCCCCTTTCGCTTGCCGAGTCGAACGCATTTTCGCCTTAACTGCGACTTTTAGCCCGGCAGGCACCACCACTGGAAACGCTCATTAGGTTGTGCTGGAAGTGCTGACTGCCCATGGAAAGCGAGAATGTGCCCCGACCTCATTTCGGGGACACGCTTTTTGCTTAATGGCGGATGGCGCTCTGCCATGGGGCAGGTGGGACTAGAACAGTCTCCAGCAACTAGTTCCTGCCTTTGGTACTGGTGATTTGCTGAGCCTCATCAAATCCGGCGAATCTATGGCGTACTATTGGAGACAATGGTGTCGATGAGCATTTGCGGAAAACAGATTAGGCAAATTACAGGACTTGTAATTGTAAAGGCAAAATGTCGAATGTAAAGATTTTTTTTTTTGTAGATAATATATCTATTTGTTTTATGTTTAAAAGTTTAATATTTTAAATGATACAAAAATGTGACATTTGAAATAAAGGATGATTAAGTATTTTTTTTTATTAATAGAAATATTTCATTTCTTTAATTATTGACGATTTCGTTGTGATAAATATTGAACTTATTGAAATGGATGAAACTACTTCATCTTCTCTTGTAGATAATGTGTAGATTCTATATATATATATTATTTGTTTAAAGAATGATAAATTCTTTTTAATATATTAATTAAAGCAAAATGAGATTTAAAATTCACGGTGATAGAATTTTTTCTTTTTTTATTTATTAAAAGACATATTTCTTAATTACAGAAGATTCGATTTGGGATTGATATTCAATTTATCAAGATGGATGAAAGCATTTTTATACATAATAAAACCAGTTAGGATTCGTTCTTGATCATTTAATAGATTAATTAACACAAATATTTTTTAATTAATGATGGCAAAGTATTTTTATTATTTATTGAAATGTCATTTTAAAGTTTTCAATTATTGAAGATTCGATTGGGATTGACATTTATTATACGTACTAAATTATCCTCAAAATTAGTATTCAATGTACTAAGCATCCTCAAAGTATTTAAATACTCAAAATAAGTACTAAAATGCTAAGAATCCTCAAAATAAGTACTCAAAAATAAGTAAATGTACTCAGTACTGGCACTCAAAAGTATATGATTACTAAAGTACTAAGTATCCCAAAATAAAAATAAGATAAATTCAGAATTGCTTAAATATTTTTTTTCTAAATTTAAGTCATAAGAGAGTAGATGATCGTTAATAAAAAAAAATGAAAATCAATATGCACAAAACTGTAGGAAAGAAGAAAAATAGTTCCATCCATCCATTAGTGTGACTGGTAGAGAAACTACTCGCCAATAATATATCGTCATGATATATTTAGTTGTGTAACTACTTTCTACCACGGCTTACGGATTTGGGAATCATCCCGTCAGCCATGCCTAAAAACTAAATTCCGGGGCCATAACGGCAGCTGCCCGCTTGGAAAATAAAACGCCCCATTACTCTTCCTGCCCTCTGAATTGCTGAAATCTTCCACCACTCCCTGCATCCC